>JAOTOL010001647.1:962500-987500 GCA_034440575.1 Imbricaverruca yamaguchii | reverse complement strand
TGCACGGCACCGTCGTTTATCACAGCCACGACTAACCAAATTCCGTCACCCGTACCCCACTTTACCTCCAAGCACGTTAAGCTCTACGTAAAGTTTGGAGGACTATTAAGCGCCTCCAGCTGGGCACAGGAGAACCGACTGCACCAGTGCTGGTAGCCTCTACCGAAGCCCCTCCTGCGGGACTAAATCCTACTGCTGAAGATGGGGGGGATTAAAAAGATGTCCTAGAGAACGGCAACAAAAAGAACATGCAGGAATATGGAACTTAGAAAAACTTTGCGATAGAATGACGATCTTTTGCGATCATTGTAGGGCTTTTCCCTTTCGCCAACATGTTAAAATATGCTTTGTCCTCCTGAGTACCGGAGAAGTTGACTTACTGTGATGAACCAGGATATGATCAATTACGGAGCACACATATGCTTCATCGAACTGCTGATAAAGCTGTACATCCGACGAGCGTTTAGTACGCCAAGTGCCCGGGTGTCGCCGCGGTGGGGATGAAGCAACGAGTTCCCCCATCTTAGTGAAATGTATAATTACGCCTGTGACGTTGTACACAAAATCGACCGTAAAATCTTCGCCGACTCCCCCCCCTCATCTAAAATACATGGACGACCATAGTAAACCGATGTTATATCACCAGCTTACCTCCAGATAATAGCTACACCTGCAATGTAAAAACCAAAACTGGAACGCAATGGAACGCTTGGATATTTATCAAGCTTCTGGTGGGAGGAATATGCCAACCGATATCTCAAAATATTTCATGAACATTGAACATCAATTTTTTTAAATCACTGATACCATAAGAGTTAGTAAAACACCAAGTAGACACCATTAATGAATACACAACTGCAATAGCAGAATTAACGGACGCGGCATTCCAGCTGTATCCAATGGAAGATTAGGGCCTCAGGGTTTTGCGGCATCGATGAAAGCTTAGCATGCAGCAGGGCATTTGCCATGCCATGCTGACACACCCCAGTTTCACACGGTTCTTCCGTATAGAGAATACGGCGCATTGTCCAGATAAGCCTGAGTAAGCCTGAGTAAGCCTGAGCAGGCCTGAGTACGCCAGAGTAAGCCGCTGTGCGTGCCACGACTGGAACCGCGGGTCCAGGCTCCTACTGTGCACCGGTGCAGCTCTCTGGCCACAGTAACGTCAGCTCATGGATCGCCGAGTCCGTGCTCCTACTGTGCATCGGTGCAGCTCTGTGGTTATGACGACGTCAGCTCATGGATCGCCGAGTCCGTGCTCCTTCTGCGCACCGGTGCAGCTCTGACGTCAGCTCATGGATCGCCGAGTCCGTGCTCTCTGCGCACCGGTGCAGCTCTGGCCACAGTAACGTCAGCTCATGGATCGCCGAGTCCGTGCTCCTACTGTGCACCGGTGCAGCTCTTGGTTGTGAGGTAGCTCTGGACGACGTCAGCTCATGGATCGCCGAGTCCGTGCTCCTTCTGCGCACCGGTGCAGCTCTGGCCACAGTGACGTCAGCTCATGGATCGCCGAGTCCGTGCTCCTACTGTGCACCGGTGCAGCTCTCTGGCCACAGGAACGTTAGCTCATGGATCGCCGAGTCCGTGCTCCTACTGCGCATCGGTGCAGCTCTGTGGTTTTGATGACGTCAGCTGCCCTCCATTCGGGTTTTTTTTCACGCCCCACTGCGACTTGATTACACACCGGAAATGGGCGTCACCAACGGGCCTAGCTGCAAGTTCAGCTCACAGGCTGATCTCTCTGACACCGGGGTGACCCCAATGACACAGTGCTACTCGCTGTGTCCGAGTAGCTGCTAGTAGTCTAGACGAGTTGGGCACTCTGAAATTATGATGAACTCCAGCTGTTCGATGTGGATTCCTGTTCCTGTACAGGATTATCCTCTCGACGAGCCAGCGTGTAGGCTGATAGTCGCACTCAGGGCTGCGATTAACCCGTCAGACTCCTTCCTGAGCAGGCGCGGGACGATCGTCGCTGTTGACGGGCAAGCCGGCAGCGGACTGATGCGTGGTGAGCAGTGGCTCTGCGACTTGCCACGCCGCTGCAGCCGTGATTGCTCTGCACGCCCGACCCGCAACACGCCAGTCAGGCGTGCCCGCGTCTGACCACGACCGGGCAGCTCTGCACGTGGGTCGCAGGCACCGAGCCCTCGCTGCAGCCCGCTCGGGGCGTCACTCACCTTGTGTAGCAGCTGTGGGAAGGGCTCGCGGTTCGAGTTGGAGGCGCGCTGATCTCCGGCGCAAACTGCCACGAGCAGCAACAAAACACCTGTCGACACACACACACACGGGTCAGCGAAGTGGTGGGGTACAGACAAGAGATGGGGCCACCGAGACAGCCTCTAATGAATACGAAGACCCGTCGAACCAGCATGTAATTTGGTAGACGATAGCTACCAGAGCGTCTTTTGATGGATTAACATAAGCCATTATACTAGCTTATTTTGGTTAGATGAAGTTTTTGGACCCACTGTACTAAACGGAAAATGGCGGAATATTCGTCCCATTCTGTCTGAAAGGGTGAGAGACCAAAACAAACTTCTGAATTGCATCCTCCCGTACTGGTCACGATGAACAGCACGTGTTGTTAGTCATGATCCAGGCTGGGTACATGAGTGAAAGAAGCGAGCGAACGAACATAATCTGATAAACGAGATAAGTTCGGACTCGATGTTGTGCATGTATAAGGTGACTTATCGTGATTCAGGGCATGGATTACATAAAGCTGCATTCTGAATAATTGTGAAATGATATATTGCTTAGGCAATGAGAAAATGCACCGAACGTTAGGGTATCTGAGATATCAGGCAAAATATTCCAAATATTGGTGTGCATAGCCTTTGATTGAACTGGTTAGATCAAACTGATTGTTGATCAAAGCATCCTCCACGCGAAGAACAGTTCTAAAATATGATTCGATAAAGAAAATATGCCAGGTAGAATGAGTCATGGATGAATCATCGCCATACGCCAGATAGATCAACCCTACCAAGGTCCAACCGACCACGTGAGCGCGTGCTTCATCTGTCATAACAACTGCGCTTTTTTCGATGAACGGATAAAGGAAGAAAATTCCCGGGTCGATTAAGAAAATTTCCGGGTCGAGTCCCGGGTCGATTATCGCCACAGACCAAATTTGAGCAACCCCAGCCATTGACCTCGGCCAGGCTGAAGCGAATCGGTGCCTCCTGCTACTTGATGGCACGGCTGGCGGCAGAACGACTCTGCACAGGGGTGGAGTAATCGGACAAACAACACTTGCGACGCTCACTCACGACCGTTCGCATCATGACTTCAATGTATTTACTAGTATAGGAGCTAAAGCTCTTATACTACCAAAATAGGCTTTGCCGTGGCGTGGGAAGCTGCCCCACGGCCGACTCAGACCCATGATCTAGTCGCTTGACCTCTGAAGCTTATAAATCATCAGCCATCGGTCACAGTAACAAGAGGACCATGGCTGTTGCCGATATTCGGCCATCGACGCTGAGTCGATGTGGAGGTATGACACGCATTTGTCCGAACATGTACACTACGACCAGGCTTCACCAGTCCCCACATCAGCCTCAGCAGGCCTCACCCGTTCCCACATCAGTCTCAGCAGGCCTCACCCGTCCCCACCTCACCCTCAGCAGGCCCCACCCGTCCCCACATCAGTCTCGGCAGGCCTCACCCGTCCCCACATCAGCCTCGACAGGCCCCACCCGTCCCCACCTCACCCTCGACAGGCCTCACCCGTCCCCACCTCACCCTCAGCAGGCCCCACCCGTCCCCACATCAGTCTCGGCAGGCCTCACCTGTCCCCACCTCACCCTCAGCAGGCCTCCCACCCGTCCCCTTACCCTCACCACCCTCAGCAGCCCACCCGTCCCCCCTCAGCCCCACCCCACCCGTCCCCACATCAGTCTCGACAGGCCCCACCCGTCCCCACCTCACAGGCCTCACCGTCCCCACACCCTCGACAGGCCCCACCCGTCCCCACCTCACCCTCAACAGGCCCCACCCGTCCCCACCTCAGTCTCGACAGGCCCCACCCGTCCCCACCTCACCCTCAGCAGGCCCCACCCGTCCCCCCACCCTCAGCAGGCCCCACCCGTCCCCACATCACCCTCAGCAGGCCCACCCGTCCCTACCTCACCCTCAGCAGGCCCCACCCGTCCCCACCTCACCCTCAGCAGGCCCACCCGTCCCCACCTCACCCTCAGCAGGCCCACCCGTCCTCACCCTCAGCAGGCCCACCCCCCACCCACCCTCAGCAGGCCCCACCCGTCCCCACCTCACCCTCAGCAGGCCCCACCCGTCCCCACCTCACCCTCAGCAGGCCCCACCCGTCCCCACCTCACCCTCAGCAGGCCCCACCCGTCCCCACATCAGTCTCGACAGGCCCCACCCGTCCTTACCTCACCCTCAGTAGGCCCCACCCGTCCTTACCTCACCCTCAGCAGGCCCCACCCGTCCCCACATCACCCTCGACACGCCCGACCCGTCCTTACCTCACCCTCAGAGGCCCACCGTCCCCACCCTCCCCACCCCACCCTCCCACCAGGCCCCACCCGTCCTTACCTCACCCTCAGCAGGCCCCACCCGTCCCCACCTCACCCTCAACAGGCCCCACCCGTCCCCACCTCACCCTCAGGCCCCACCCGTCCTTACCTCACCCTCAGCAGGCCCCACCCGTCCTTACCTCACCCTCAGCAGGCCCACCCGTCCTTACCTCACCCTCAGCAGGCCCCACCCGTCCTTACCTCACCCTCAGCAGGCCCCACCCGTCCCCACCACACCCTCAGCCCCCCTCACAGGCCCCACCCGTCCTTACCTCACCCTCAGTAGGCCCCACCCGTCCCTACCTCACCCTCAGCAGGCCCCACCCGTCCTTACCTCACCCTCGATAGGCCCCACCCGTCCCCACCTCACCCTCGACAGGCCCCACCCGTCCCCACCTCACCCTCGACAGGCCCCACCCGTCCCCATGTCATCCTCGGCAGGCCTCTCGCGCCGGCTTCGACCTCGGCTATGCGACAAATTCCGCGAACGGTAATTATTTACGTGATGACCAGCCGGAAAATCCGAAACCATCATAAACGACACTGTGGCTGCTCTATGGTTGCCACATACCTCACGTGGAGAGCGTTCCCCTGTTATGCGTAACAGTTTGGGCCGATTTGTTAGCCTTTCATATCACGTTCGTACATGCTCAACTGACGGAAAGAAGGATGCAAGGAAAGACCTTTCAGCAAATTTCATTCACCCATATTGCTTCACGTGTGATTGTGATGCACGTATGTTTCATCCGATGCATGAAACAGAAAACAGCCGTCATGAGTATTTGGGTGCTCGTAAAAATGAATTGATATTCGTATGGGGCCGGCGCCGGGTATGTAAAAATTAGCAGCAACGTTGAAAAAGCATTTTCGCGAAGAATATATATATACATGCATCACTCCAGCCAACTTCGAACGAGACATTTATGCAGAACTCTCCCTAAATGAGTCATGTGTGCTCATGTAGGTGACCTGCAATGCAATGTACTTCTGCGTTGTAATGTCACATTACCTGCATTTACATCAAAGCTGTTCAGGAAAGCATTTTTGAGATGGAAATAAATTACTGAATGTTCTTTCCAAAACGTGTAATTATGTAAAATGAAGAACTTTTTAAAACACAAAATGACGAATATAACTGGCGTTGGTTCCCTCCGCTATTGCCTAATGCCATGTTAAAAATACTTTATACAGTCTACGATAGATTAACTATCTTATTCGGTTGCCTGTTGAAGAAATGTGAAAGATGTTGCGATCTCTGGGTTATTTTGCAGCATGGTAATTGTAAATGGCAACTTATTACCAGACTTCCACAACAAAACAACTGGTATCCATTTAGAGAGAGGTGTCCATTTTATGTCACTTACTACAATGTCACTTATCACTCATGCCACCACCAACGAGCTGGTAGAATGCACATGGGCATAAGCAGCCATTTGATTTACGACATGCGAATATCCATCCGAGTAGAATCTTGCATTGATATTCCACAGGGGCGCAGCCAGGATTTCTTAAGGGGGACAGGACGAAAATAAAATCATGAAACAACCTTTTTTTCGGCGCACTTCGCGCGCGGAAAACTTCGTTCGCGTGCTCAAAATATCAAGATGTCTTGTTATATCTAGCGTAATTTTAGTTATAAAGAGAAGGAGGCGGGTCCCCGTCCGCCCCATTGGCTGTGCCTCCACTATTCCGCGCTAAGTACTTGAAGCAAAGCATCTGGTATACCGCTACAACTCTGGTAAGCAAAAAAGCAATTAGTTACCTTGCCTTGAACAACTTGCAGCTAAGCACATACACTAGCAGACGATCCAGTGTATGTAATCCATGGTTCATCCTCGTTCCGCACCGTATTTGTATCAATAACTCATGGTCTCCCTCTCGACCGATATTGGATGATATCCATTGTAGCCACTTGGAGCAGAAACCTAAATCCATACACCTGTACCATAAATGCACCATAGGCGCAACGCGAAGTGCGGTGCCACCGATAATGCAACGCCTGCGTTGCACATTTTGACGAATGTGAACATCTGCTGAATTGTGCCGAGGCTAGCATCCTGGTAACCTATGTCAACACATAAGCCCGAAAGGCGTCAGAGGCTGCCTATATAATCACACGCAATACGATTAATTCGCGAGCAGGGTTTGTCCATTGGGCAGCAAACACCTGCAGCGACGTTAGCGACCGCGAAACGCCGACCGTGAAACAGCACGTGTTTTTTATTTATAAAGTGTTAACTCGACTCGAAGTTACTTGGATATTATCTGATCTTGTACTTGCGTACTGAAGAAGACCTTTGAGGTCGAAAAGTTTATACAATAAGTGTCATCTCCTGTTGACTTCACGTATTTATTCACCAATAACCGCCAATCACATCAATTATTCACGTGTATATGAGGCGGGAATGGCCGATTGGTTAACGCGTCGGACTCTGGATCAAAATGTTCCGGGTTCGGCGTTCGCACCGCTCGGACATTTCCCAATCCCGCGCAGCCTACCGGCGAACCAGTGTGGGCGTCGCCAATTAGCAATTGAGTAAAGTGCGTCGTAAAACAGACCAAAGTAAAAATATCATGTATTAAATATCAATGTATATATATATATATATATATATGTATATATATATATATATGCATATATATATATATATATATATATATATATATATATATATATATATATATATATATATATATATATATATTTCCAGGGATATAGTACCATAAGCTGGATCGTCTACACATCCACAGTGAGTTCTGATGCTCTTGTCAGTTTTAGGCATCCTTGTCTCACCGTGTCCATGAGCGGTCTAACTTTTCAGATGCGATGACGGCTTTCACCTCATCACTAGCCTTACTGTCGCTTACGATCTTGATGTTGGCTCTAATTTTGAAGCACCTGTCTCGGGACATCGTGTTTGCTATAACAGCAACCCTGGTATTCCTCGACCAGTACAAATGTATTCAGGAATGCATCAACACGGACATCAAGAAACTAATGCTGAAGAACTGTTCACACTCCGGCTTTCAGCAGAAGGTTTTGGCCTATGATAGTCACATGGTGTATGTTCGACTTTTTGGCAATAACCTCGAGCATGTTATCTGGATCGAACTCCCTGAAATTTCCTGGATGAGGAGGAACTAGGAGGAACAGCATTGTCCTCTGGCGTTGTGGTCCTTTGGCTTGATGCTGTCACATGGGTTCCTTGTTGCTGGCTAGGCTTGGTTGGTTATTTGGGCTTACGGGCGCATCGACTGCGTTGGTTGTACAGCGCCCAGCTGTCTAGGCTTGGCAGTCCAGAAGCTATCCCAGTACTTGAAATAGGGACGCCTGTTTTTGTTCGATGGTGAGGTGGCATCATGGGGGCCGCAGGGTAGCATCGTTATGAGGTACACATGGAGATAGTGATGCAATGTCAGAGCTGGAGTCACTGTATGAGTCACATGACTTAGGATACCGCAGGAGTTGAAGGGTTCGTGCTTATAGTCACTTCAGCTGATATCCTAATCAGAGGTAAACGTCTGTTAATATGTGTAGAAATACCATACTGGAGAAAATACTTACAAGTAAATGGGTTGGCTTAGGAAGCATGGCCATGGGATTAAGAGAGATACGGAATTATGTATGATGGAAGTTCTCTGTACCAAAATTAGGCGAGGGGGAATAAGTCATCTGGATCCGTGCAGAAAACTCATCTCACCGTAAGAATGAATCCTTGCAAAAAAAAATAAGCGAACAGCGTCATTTCCAGTATTAATATGCAAAAGGCTTGCTTGAACTAAAACACAGCCACTACCTGTTAGCAAGCAGAACAGGATGGCAAACGCCTCATTCATGCTGCAACAAGCCTCGAATTTTCCACCGCACAAGTCCTCTGTACGTCTTAGGTTAACCAACAGGAAGAAGTAAAATCTGAAGATTTATAGCGCAATGCTAATTTCTCTATGGTTTTAGGCCACATGCTGCCTGACTGTTTATAGTAGCATACACAAGCGAACTGCCAGATGCCCGAAAGCAAGCATATGCATACATCACACCGGGCATCTCGCCGTACTGGTCGTATAATCATAAAGTACTGCCTTTTAAGTACGAGATAATCCTCCATCTAAAGGTACTGGAAGATATACGTTCAACCTTGAACACTGCGTTGTTTGAATTGTGCACTCTTTCGCGGGATTTAGTACAATAGCATAGTAAATTATATATACACACATACACACGCACACACACACACACACACACACATATATATATATATATATATATATATATATATATATATATATATATATATATATATATATATATATGTGTGTGTATACGTGTAGCATAGTATACTATGCATACCTTTAAAATCGCGGCTTTCTCCAGGGGCCGATACTGCAATATCTTTAAAAGCCCAACTGTATTGCATTATTGCAATACAGCAAAGACATTCTAAAGTTGCTGCATTTCTAGAGACGTGTGGCAACTTACTCTATTATTAGATGACTTATATGACCACCTCGTTACTGACATGCCCGCAGCGTTGCCATCTTCGACTTAGTCAGGCATTGGCCGTAGGGTCAAACCCGTCCCCCTTGCCGAATATTCGCGACAGCTTGGCAACACGTTGCGACATCTGCACTAACTTTTTAATAGCAGTCAGATGACGAATTATATGTCTCCTACTAAAGAAACGCCTACAAGGTCATGACAGGTCAGGCATGAATGACGTCAGCGTGACACCATCTTTGCCGATCTGAGACAAAAATGCATCGGTGCACACAAATTGACAGACACCAAACGAACGGAGACATGTGATGCTGGCGAAAGACAATCGTGAGACAATTAGCAAGTACATCACAGGTGATGCCCTTGTTTATTTCAATTGTTCACTTTGAAATGTCGATATGTGAAAGAAGAAAAACATTTTGATAGAAGTGCACTCCCAAAATGTTTATCATTTCATTCAAAATTTAGAGACAAAAATAGTGAAACAGCTGTCGTCCAATGAATGCCCGCATCAAAGTGTAGCAGTTATCTGTCAAAGCGATAGCTTGAGATAGTCGACAGTTGGCACAACGTCGGAGCGGCTTGGCGCTTCCCAGCCGCTGCCGCCCTGGCTGGGCGGGGCGGCGGCGGTTCACCACCGATCTGCGGTGCGATGAGGCGGTGGTGTTAGTGGTGTCAGTGGCGGCGGCGGTTGTGTCAGCGGCGGTGGTGTCAGTGGCGGTGGTGTCAGTGGCGGTGGTGTCAGTGGCGGTGGTGTCAGTGGCGGTGGTGTCAGTGGCGGTGGTGTCAGTGGCGATGGTGTCAGTGGCGTCGGTGGTAGTGGCGTCGGTGGTATCAGGGGGGGGCGTGGTGTCAGAGTGGCGTGGTCAGTGGCGGTGGTGTCAGTGGCGTCGGTGGTGTCGGTGGTGTCGGTGGTGTCAGTGGTGTCAGTGGCGGTGGCGTCAGTGGTATCAGCGGTAGTGGCGTTGGTGTCAGCAGTGGCAGTGGTGGCTCCAGGGGTCGCTATGCGGTCTGTGTAGCGGAGCGGATTAACCAGCCCGCTTAACAGTGCCGCTGTTCTCATGTGTGCTGTTTTTGCAAGCGACGTAGCCAAGTGGGAGGAGAGCCCTACCCCTAAACATACGCTTTATCAAGCAGACTTGTGGAATTTATACCACACCAAACTATACATTTTTGGCGCGCTTCGCGCACCGAAGTCGTCCATCAAAACAGATTTGTTTGTGGTCACTCACTCCCGCTCTAGAACACCCTGAATACGACACTGCATACACGGGATGTAGGTATCCGACACGTGATACCTCATATGAGCCTCGTCACACCTTTTGTTGTTTGCTGTTTGTTTGCATTGCATGTTCGGTGCACACATGGTGTGTAATGATATGTACTTACGTGCATATCTAACAGAAAAAGAATACATTGTTATGACTAATTGCAGTTTTATATGACCGCATGCCCCAGAGCTGGTGAATGCCGTTGTGTTTCTTCAAATCGACCCATTAGCTCCCGAGCTATGCATTTGTGATAAGGTTGGCCTGGTATGGCTTTGACCTTCATGTCCCTCCCCTTCACTTTCTACGGTGATTAATAATATTTGGCACATTTACGGCTAATATTTGACAGATATCTGATGCTGCAGGTGCTGCCACAGCCTCTGATCATGACAAATGGCGAGTTTGCAGCGGGGACTTGCTCCCGTGGCGGCATGACAAAACGCTGCCAAATCGTGGCCAAAAGCGCCAGAGGTCAATCCACCGTTAGTAGCCGCAGGCAAACTGTGTGATAGCTACTGCACTGTTCATGTGATCGCATTCTTCTGATCTCATCAGCACAGCCGACGAACACGGTTTTGGCATCGGAATTATTTTTACAAACCCGATTACTCGCCACTGCCATCTGATGTTTGCCATTATTCTACACATGTTCGCTCTACCCCGCTTCTGTCTTGCTGCGAGTTTTTGACGAGTTCTTGGACCGTCCGCTGCAAACTCGTCTAGCGTGCGCTCACGGTGGCCGAGTTGTCCGGCGTCGACGGATGATGAGTCTGTCGGTATAGCTTGCCACCGCGGGCTATTAGCACCTGGTGTGGTCAGCCAATACCGATCGGGCCGTCACTCATCTATTTACTTGACATAATTTTCTTCGTCACGGAAATGGGAGTATAAATGACTATGCTACGAGAAGCCATCAACAGGTGTATGTGGTAGACTTTGGATAGAGCGACTGCGCTGGGGTGCTAAAGTGGAACACCGTTGACCTACACAGCGACTACCCGCTGGCTTGGCAACGAGAATAAGGCGACAGAAGAGATCTTAGTGCTTAGCTCGTTCAAGTTTTGGGGAGAACAATGCAAATTATGTGTGTAATCAGGTATTTTCGTCCTTGAATGTTCCATTTACACCACATAGTTCGGCAATTATTCGTAATTTTCCTTATACTTCTTGTGTTGATTATTTTCGCAGAAGTTATGAAAAGACATTATATACATTGATGTTCGTAGTTTTAGACAATCAAACATCAGTATGGGTAAAGACATAGCAGAAGCTCCCAGTCCAATTTAGTCAAAGATATGCTTTTTTTCGGTGTTCTCTGTTAGGATTTTAATGTAATTCATTTTACTTTCTTTCGGAAATAGAAACGTTCAGTTTCATCCATGAAGTTCTTATATGCTAAGAAGCAGCCATTCCACCAAGAAGATGACATCAACACCATTAAAAAAACAAGAAGACCAGAAGAAACGGTAAGCATTTCAAGGAAGTTCCTGGCCCCATCTGTGGTGCAAAACAGTTGTGCTGTTTGTTTCTTACCGGATTTGAATCAATACTATATTCATGTCTTTGGGAAATAACAACTTTTCAAGATATGCACAATTAGACATAAAGACATCAAGACATACAACATCAGTGCAACTGTGAGCCACACGGGCCCTTCTTGGTTGCTCTCTGGACTCTTTGCCAGTTGTCCACCAAATCCGTCAATCAGCCTTACAATGGTTGTTTATGCTGCTTTTAAATCTAGTCTCCCTTCCCCTCTATTCTTATAATGATTGTTTATGCTGCTTTTAAATATGTTCAGTGTGCTGCTACTGGCAATGGTTTCTAGCGACCGGTTCCAGTGTTCTACTACCCTGTTAGTAAAGAAAGACTGTCTTAACCTTGTCCTGCTGTGATTAACGTTGATTTTTAATTGATGACCTCTAATTGAATCATTTCTGTTAAATTCAAATATTTCCCTGAAATATCCCTTCTCCTGACATTGAACAAGTGTAAAGACTTCCATGAGATCTCCTCTCAGCCTTATATATCTGAGTGAAAACATATTCAATTTCTTCAATCTTTCCTTATATGCCAGGTTGCTTATACCATTCACTCTTTTTGTAGCCCTCTTTTGCACTATCTCTAAAAACAAACAATATTTTTCATAATTGGAAGACCATGCTCGGATGCAGCATTCCAAATGTGGCCTGACATATGCACAGAAAAGCTTCCTGATAACTTCCTCACTTTTGTATGATACATTCATATTTATTGCCCCAAGCATTCTTGGAGCCTTGTTCCTGGCTTCTTTGGTCTGTTCTGATGCCCCAAATTTTGTGTTCAAAATAACACCTAAATCCTTCTCCTGCTGAGTCACAGATAGCACTTTGCCACCCATCAAGCATGGAGCCTTCATCTGCTGCCTACCTACATGCATGATTCTGCACTTATCAAAATTAAATTTCATTTGCCATTTTTCGACTACTTCACAAGTTCGTCTAAAGTATTTATGCAGCGAGACCTGCTCGTTGCGTCCTGCTATTGCCCTAAAGACCTTCAAGCCATCCGCAAATTTCGAAACCTTAATGCTTAGGCCACTTCCAAAATTACTTACAAATATAATGTACAATAGTGGCCCCAATACTGACCCCTGGGGGACTCCACTAGGAACATCTCAGGCTGAAATACTTACAGCTTAATGAAGTAGCCATTTTTCCGATAAAAGAACATCAAATTCATCCAAATAACATTCAAAAACATTAAAGAGACATCTTTTTCACAATACAGATGTATGTTGTTCCTCTCTCACAAACCTGCCATCTACGGGGGCAGGTTTGTGAGAGAGGTTCCCTCCAACAGCCAGAGTACAACATCAATATGCACAAATGCATGTGTTTGATCATATCACACACCTGCAACCGATCATATTACACCCCTGTAACCTCAACCCCGTTACCAGTACCAGTGCCCTACTAGTAAGAGTATGCTTAGGGTAGAATGAAGCAGCGTCGTGAGTGATGTGAAAGGGATCTCGATCCATGTCTCGTAACATTTCTAAGCTCAAGTAGCAGGACAAAGATTGATATTGAATTGAGCCGTTTATCACCAACGTCAAACGAAAGCCTTGCAGATGTCCACCACTTGGCACCTGTATTATCACAGACGCAGACTTGCTATGTGGACTATCAATCTTGAAGTCGCAGTGAGGGTGTGAGACTGCACAACTGTCTAGGAAAAGAAGCCGATACGCAATGGCATGGGAAAAAGCAATGCTGGGAACAAAGCCTAGCTACAGGCGAGCACGCGTGATTTATGCGACCGAGAAGGCCGGGATAATAGCAGGTAGCAAATGAGCACCACTCTCTTTCAGGCTGACTGATTCGCTAATATCATGTGCTTAAGATGATTGTGATCTATGGCGTACCAAATGCACTGTATCAGTAATATGTTGCTGCTTTTGTGCCATTGCCGATGTAGCTGTTCTAAGAAGTATCCATTCCTGATGTATCTCCGTTATGCATGTCATGTATGTCTTATATGGTAAAATGGGTATGCGCCGCCACTCCCCAAGTAGTTGCGTGGCTGCGAATTTGGCAAAATACTCATTATAGTACAAGTCACGGATAGTACAAAAGAAAGTATTTTTAACAAACATGGAGCCCAAAAATATATCGGAAAAAACTATTTCTCATTCGCGTGATGGGTCATATACCATATCGTAGCCCCAGGACGAAGAAGAGGATGTGCAAGAAAAGTAGTTTTCAAAATTCAAAAATTTAACGTCCGCGGCGCGTGAGCCCTGCTGCCGTGCCACCAGTCGGAGTCGGATGAAGGAATTGCCATAGGGGCACTTGTCTGAAGGGGCGTCATTTCGAGGGACGCCACCGTGAGAATACTTGGGGATAAAGTGGATACAGGGGTGCCACTGTGGGCATGTCCCCCATGGAAATTAGCGGCGATTCGGCCGGGAAAGGGCTCCGGGGGTGGGGGGCTCGATTCCATCCCCATCATTTCATTTTTTTTTTTCAGCTAGAGGCACCCCTCAAGAGATTAAGTTCTTCTCATGGCAATTTCTGGACCCGCTCCTGCCTGGAGCGGTGTCTTTTCCTTCCGTGGGGAGCCTCTGGCGGAAAAATGCAAGGGTGCTGCACGCTGAAGAGCTGACTTTCTCCCGGAGGAGCCGTTCTGACTGAAAAAAAAATATAGAGGGTTCACTCTAGCCTTCCCGGATGGGCGCCTTTTCCCTGCCGCAGGAGCGGCCACCTTCCATTGGAGGGGAGCACATGCCCCCAGTTCCCTTCCCGTTATATCAGCCCCCGACACCTGCGTCTGCAAGCCGGCAGCTGGCCGCGTTCATGCCATCACAGTTTTCTCCTTTCTCCGGAGAAGACAAATCTCTAGCCGACGCAGACGGACTGCGGCTCGGGTGGCTGGAATCCTGGAAGAGAGCACCAAGTTCGACCTGCTGGCGGCAGGCTTTTCTGTGTCGGTCACCTCGCAGGTGCGGACGGTATGACGGCCAAAACGCCCAGATTCGTGGCTCTCATTGACGCCCTGACTGAGACGAAGGTTGGCGCAATCACGTGCGTGAGTGAGTGAGCCCTAATGACTAATGACTGTGACTGCCTCGAGACCAGAAGACGTTCCAGCTGTTTCTGCGGATGCACTCCGGACTGGGTACAGCAGGAGATGTCCCACACGTCCCGTGAGCTGTTGAAGACTATTTCTTCAACGTACAGAAATAGTGTTCCATATATAGTCCAGGCTGCCGCAGGCACCATGGGCAGTATGATCGCTTCTGTCAGAGGAAGCTGCGCTGGGCGAACCAGCCACCGCAGCTGGCAGATTCCTGGAAGCCTTGATGCTCAGCAGCGCAGACGGTGCCAGTCGGCGCAGTGTCTCCGGACAGCAGTACGCTCGCCACACTACACGGTATAGTGACGATGTCAACGGTCGCGGTCTGTCGTCTGGAAACTGTCCCGAGTGATAGGTCACCAGAGTGAGCAGGCGGACGTCACTAGTTCCAAGGCCATCGGCGGGACCGTTGGCGAGCCATCGGCAGGGCCATCGGTGGGACCATCGGTGGGATCATCGGCGGGACTGTCGGTGGGACCATCGGTGGGATCATCGGCGGGACTGTCGGTGGGACCATCGGTGGGATCATCGGCGGGACTGTCGGCGAGACCATCGGTGGAGCCATCGGAGGGGCCATCGGCGCTCCCGCTCGGATCGCAACCCGCAGCTTCATGCTTTTCCGCATGCGCATTTTCATTTGATATTGGGGGAGGGGAGGGAGGGCACATTCTGGTACTGATCCGCCAGGCGGCTGGTCGAGCCGGCCAACCGGCCGGATCAGAAACCAGCATGTCAACGGTGACTGGCTGCCAACACCGTAGCTACCGGCAGATTTTCACACGTGAAACGTTAGGCAATGTGCCTGGTATGAGTTCCACCACTATTGGTGCTGAGGCGGACTACCTACCCCTGGCATTGGGCTATGATATTCTACCCCTAGTATTGAAATCCGCATGACCGAAAGAGTAGATCCCTGGTCCGTTTCTGTAATAGCCATTGCAGAAAAAGCATGTGAGGGGGCAATTTCCCCACCTTCGCAGTGCGCGCGTTAGTCCTTCGGGTACCACACTGGTTACAGCGAAACTTCATGCCTGCCATGCACCACACTCCGTAAAAATATGCCACCAGCATATGAGAGACAAAAATAAATGTGTGTGCCCAACCACCGACTTACATATGGATGGAAACCACGCTTCCGAATAGCCATGAATGCCTGTCGTTCCTGGGCAGAACCTTGGAGCCAAAAGTTACGAAGTTGAAATGTTTCCGATCTGCTATCACTATATGCATTAATGTGGCTTACAAGTCTATCCTATAAGGGGACGGATGGATGTAAAACTTGCACTTTAGTATACAATTTGATCGCTTGAAATGTAGTCATATGATTATCTGCTACGTTTTAGTGGGTTGAACTCCCAAAATGATGGGACAAAAATAAAGAACTGAAATATGGTTCTGCATTGGCGGATTCGTGGTTAATATGTCTTCATTATGCTCGGTCGGATGAGTTGCACGACGCGTCACAGTAAGCTGTATTTTGCACTTCGCCTTAGCATGCGCATGCACAAATGGGTGTTTCCCTTGTGTTACTGCCTTGCATTAAGATCAATTACCGCATGTCTGTGTGCAAATGGCATGCAAAATGTCCCTATCCGAACGTAGTATCTTCGAAAAAATAATTACTGTTTTCAAAACATCAATTAATTCCTGAATGTTCCTCTTAACGTCTTCATGTACGGTATGCCTGTTTCCAAAATATCCTCTAGGCGGCGCTACGGATCCTCTGGACAGCAAATGTTCGCGTTTGACGAATATGACCGATTTGTGCTCAGTGGCTTCTTCTAGATAAATACCGAAAAACACGTTTTTGGCAAATCACATACGTGCTATCCCTCCCAATCCACTAGCAAAATGTGGGAAGGGCGCATACAAAGGGAATGGAAAATATAGTGAAAATTGATGCAAAAGTTCTGTTTCAACTAACCTAGCCTAACTACTGCTATTCACCTAATAATTCATCAAATAACCTACTGCTATTTGATAGCCTGAAATCTGATGTTGGATATCATAATATCATTGCGTCTCCAAAGGAGTCTGCATCATCTGCTCCGTCCATGCTAAGTAGAGTTCTTTCAAGTAGTGAATATCTTGCCTACATGTGCTTTTCCAAATAAATTGCAGAAAACAAAGCTAGGTATAATTCAACAAGTCCATTCCATACCTTTGTTCTCATATCTGTGCCTTGGGGATTCTTCTATGTAAATATCGGCAATCGTTCCCGGTCTGGGGATCACAGCAAAAACATTCTCCTACCCACTGCGATGTAAGCAACTCAACGCCGCTGAATCGCTCAATATCGTGCATATACCTCACACGTGATCAGGAAACATTGCATGACTAAGGGGACGACGGCGACAAACTATGCAGAAAAATGAAAAATGTCTTCGGGATCGCGAATTCCCTCTCCCCGCCTCCTCCAACAAAAATGTGGAAATTTGCTGATCGCTACAGGAGGCAAATGCTAAGATAAACCCTGCACCCCTCGTAGAGTTCACAGAAGCAGGTGAGCAACCCACCTGAGTACAGCCCGTCCATCTCACTGCCGCCGCCTGGAGCTGTTGGTCAGTTCTTGAGCTGCTGATCAGTTCTGGAGCTGTTGGTCAGTTCTTGAGCTGTTGGTCAGTTCTTGAGCTGTTGGTCAGTTCTGGAGCTGTTGGTCAGTTCTGGAGCTGTTGATCAGTTCTGGAGCTGTTGGTCAGTTCTTGAGCTGTTGATCAGTTCTGGAGCTGTTGGTCAGTTCTGGAGCTGTTGGTCAGTTCTGGAGCTGTTGGTCAGTTCTTGAGCTGCTGATCAGTTCTGGAGCTGTTGGTCAGTTCTGGAGCTGCTGATCAGTTCTGGAGCTGCTGTTCAGTTCTGGAGCTGCTGATCAGTTCTGGAGCTGTTGGTCAGTACTCGGGCACCGCGCCCCGCCAGTTCACCTCTCCACGGACGCCTCCGCGCCGTGCACTGACGACTGGACTGGCCGCATCAGACCACAGTCGCAGGGGCGGTCCTGTCGTGACGTCACCGTTCCCCCGTCACGTGGGCGTGTACAGGCGGGGTGGCCGGCAGTGTGGCCGGCTCGCGCGCTCGCACCGAGTACGTGTGCCGGTGGATGCCGACGGCAGAGGTCAGGTCGGTGTGTCCAGCTACCCTCGCACGGCGGTCGGCGTGGAAGGTGCCGAAGGCCGAGCGGGCCGCGGTTGTGTCAGGCGCGTCCCGTCGTGCGCTGTGTCCGCTGCTGGCTGGACTGTTGTGTGATGTGATCACCACCGCAGCGGAGGTGCACACAGTCACGGTACACAGAGCGGGCCGCAGTTGTGTCCGGCGCGTCCCGTCGTGCGCTGTGTCCGCTGCTGGCTGGACTGTCGTGTGATGTGATCACCACCGCAGCGGAGGTGCACACAGTCACGGTACACAGAGCGGGCCGCAGTTACGTCCGGCGCGTCCCGCCTTGCGCTGTGTCCGCTGCTGGGTGGACTGTCGTGTGATGTGATCACCACCACAGCGGTGGGGCACACAGTCACGGTACACAGAGCGGGCCGCAGTTACGTCCGGCGGGTCCCGTCGTGCCCTGTGTCCGCTGCTGGGTGGACTGTCGTGTGATGTGATCACCACCACAGCGGTGGGGCACACAGTCATGCTACGCCGGTCCAATGTCTGGCAGTTGTTCACATGAGCGGAATCGGATAGCTTGTCGCAACTCATCAGAACTCGGAATCGCTGTTTCTAAGTACGACGGGCATTCAGACTTCAGTAGAAATCCGTCCATGTGACTGTACCGAGAGCACTGTGCTTGGCTACCATCGATGAGTGTATCGGCCAGAGGTCAGGGGTGCGTGGTGGGTCAACTGGACCGGACCTGATAGGTATCACCGAAAAACCGGACCTGACCGGACCACAAGTATCTGACCGAGTGGCAGTTCATAGCTGCCGGATTGTACCGCCGGCCATCACCAGCAGTGGCAGCAAATAAACCCAGCTCAGAGCTGCCACATCATACCGCCAGCCCACACCACCAGTGTACCTGCTGCCGGCAGGCTGGGGATCAGCGTGCTGTGCTCACACGGCCATTGGGTCAAGGCCACAGCTTAGCCTCAATCCAGTAATGAGGTCAAGCATGAACTATAACGAGCAGCTTGGTACAGATCGGAGAGGTTATCGTGCTATAATTTCATCAGCTTCAGGATGACTTTACATCAGGCAAGGCTCTGAATGGAGGAGAATCGATGATTTGAGACAGTGGCACAGCCAGGATTTTATTATGTGATGGGGGAATGAAAATATGTGAAAAAATATCGGTGCAGTCCCGTGAAGCGCGCCGAAATTGTCCGGCTTTGCGATGTGAAGACATTACAATTTCTTTTTTTCATCCAGTGTATTTGTATTGCTAAGAGAGGGGGCGAACTTCCGCCCCCCCCACTTTGGTTGCCCCTCAAGGTAGGAATAATTTAATGCTTCTCCCCTGCCCATCCCCACCTGGGGGCACTGGCGTCTACCATTGGATCATGTTCCTTCGCCTATCAAGAAAGATGTGTGGATCCACCAGTGAATACCAACATATGGTAGTTGTGATGATGTGTCAGAGCTGCAGGATTCCTCTGAAAGCTACACAGGTTTGTGGATGACTGGAAATGACCCATGCAAGTTGGAGAGGAAGTAGGCTGATAGACGAGGTAAGTCCCTGACAGCCAGGGATAACTCGAGCTGAATGTTCCTGAGCTTTGGGATGAGCACCTGAGGGATCGGGGGTCCTAAGAGCTAAGAGATTCCTTGAGGACCTGTGATGGGTGCCAGGAATACTGAAGGCCAGTCTCAGAGATAACATATTCCTGGGAGTCAAAAATGCTGCCGAGGACTGGAAGCATCATCTACCGCCACCTCAGCCGCGGCGGCTGCCCCTGTGGCCCGGCCGCCCTAGCGGCCACAGCCATCTTGGCGGTGACGACCGTACAAGCGGCCACAAATGCTTGAGCAACTACGGTCGCTTCAGGGATTGCGAAACAAACAGCCCAGCGGTAGCTCCGATGATGGCCGCTCCAGCAGTGTCGGTTGTTTTATCATGGACCGGGGTGACACTGTCTAAGCAAAAATAAAGAAAAAGTAATTTACAGCATGCTGTGTTCGGAATAGCTGCTCAGCTATATTGCTCGTCCTTCCATTGTCCCCAAGTGTTGCACTTATTTTTCCCCACTGATATTCACGTCTTATTTTGGAAGGTATGATGGTGTTAAAAAGAGCAGCGATGTGGGTCCCACCCACACCCTTATCATCAACGCCTCCAAATTAAACATTGTCAGAACCAGTCTGACGTAGAGGATAACAAAATGAAGCCAATTGTATCCATGGAGATGAGCACCCGCTTTTTTACCCAAGAGAATAATTTTCACGCCTTTATTAGAGATGTGTTAATGTCTACATATTTTCCGTAATAGGTTTTCTCTTATTGGTTGTTGTCGGCAGCTCTTTTAAGGCTTATTATTTTCCGGTTTCTCCCGAACTCTTGGGCATTCATTGCACGCCTCGCATGAGCCATGCCAACGCGGAGTGCCTTGTTTTCCAACGGATTTAACCGTGCAGCTATCTGTGCCAAGATATATATACATGGGTCTTAACATCTTACCAAGGGCACTATCCTTTGACTCGGTGCCCTCTTCATCAGCCCGGGACCTTTTGCATCAATTTCTGGGCTTCTTTCATCGGTCCAGAAGCTCTTCATGCCGACTCTTAAAGGCTCCTTTCACCGACGTCTTGAGGGGCCCTTTCAGGCCCCTGTAGGCGGTCGCTTGAGGGGCCTCCTGGAACACTCCAGGGGACGGTTGTTCCCTTGCCCCCCCCCTTGGCCACGCTCTTGCATACAGCGAGCAACACAGTTTCCCTAGCTTTCATCTTTCTGTACACACAGTCTCCTCTTGCGAGCTTCTCTCGATAGCATTACCCTGCCGATGCGTTTTAACCTCTGGTACTTGCCAATCAGATTTCGAGCAACGTCACGTCCAGCCACCTAACAGCACCAAACGGTGTCATTTCTGGCCACCACACAGCACCACACAGCGTCATGTCCGACCACTACATAGTACCAAATATCACCACACGCCTTCCAAACACCCGCGTCTGTGAACAAGTTATTATTCAAAATATGTAACAAATTGGCTGGTCAGTACGGTGGGCCCTTGTATAAAATACTGGTATTTTGCGTGACACAAGCGCGAGTTACCACAGTCCGCTGGTACGGAAGGTGGAGCGCCCTATAAAAATACTGATATTTTGCGTGACACGTGCACGAGTTGTTACATTCCACTGGTACGGGTGGCTACGGTGCACCAGAGTCCCCCAGAACACCAGCACACACAGTTGATTGTGTTACATGTCAATGGTTCGGAACATTACATTTGTATCGGCGTGCACACGAATGTAACGATTCACACGTACACACAGGTATAGGGCGTCATATCTTGTACGGCTTCATTCGAACGTACCTGCGCTCACAATAATGGCTCCAACCTATACTCCTTTGGCAGACATTTAACGGAGCGGTTCACAGCATGGTCTCAACACACCCGGCACTTTCGCATGTGTTTCTCTTCGCAAGTTCCGAACAGAAACACACATTCGTCCACTTCGCTAACGACGCAGACTCGCTTCACATTAAATATCCATACACACTGTCGTCCACGCCCCCCCCAACACCCAGTCCTTCCTGCTCCAGTGTTCCGGTGTCAGCACAGTCAGTTACTGCTACAGTCGTGCCGTGACTGCCGCAGCACAGTCGGTCACTGCTACAGTCGTGCCGTGACTGCCACGGCACAGCCGGTCACTGCTACAGTCGTGCCGTGACTGCCACGGCACAGCCATCTGGGTGCGGTACTGCTCAGTCGTGCACAGTCGGTCACTGTTACAGCCGTGCCGTGACTGCCACAGCACAGTCGATCACTGCTACAGTCGTGCCGTGACTGCACGGCACAGTCGATCACTGTTCCTCACAGCACAGTCGGTCACTGCTACAGTCGTGCCGTGACTGCCACAGCACAGTCGGTCACTGTTACAGCCGTGCCGTGACTGCCACGGCACAGTCGGTCACTGTTACAGTCGTGCCGTGACTGCGCAGCACAGTCGGTCACTGCTACAGTCGTGCCGTGACTGCCACAGCACAGTCGGTCACTGTTACAGTCGTGCCGTGACTGCCACAGCACAGTCGATCACTGTTACAGTCGTGCCGTGACTGCTACGGCACAGTCGATCACTGCTACAGTCGTGCCGTGACTGCCGCAGCACAGTCGGTCACTGCTCGTCGTGACTGCCACAGCACAGTCGGTCACTGTTACAGCCGTCCGTACTGCCACGGCACAGTCGTACTTTCGCGTGCCGTGACTGCCACGGCACAGTCGGTCACTGCTACAGTCGTGCCGTGACTGCCACGGCACAGCCGATCACTGTTACAGTACAGTCGTGCCGTGACTGCCACGGCACAGCCGATACGTCTTACAGTCGTGCCGTGACTGCCACGGCACAGTCGATCACTGTTACAGTCGTGCCGTGACTGCCACGGCACAGTCGATCACTGCTACAGTCGTGCCGTGACTGCCGCAGCACAGTCGGTCACTGCTACAGTCGTGCCGTGACTGCCACGGCACAGCCGATCACTGTTACAGTCGTGTCGTGACTGCCACGGCACAGCCGATCACTGCTACAGTCGTGCCGTGACTGCCACGGCACAGCCGGTCACTGCTACAGTCGTGCCGTGACTGCCACGGCACAGTCGGTCACTGTTACAGTCGTGCCGTGACTGCCACGGCACAGTCGATCACTGCTGCAGTCGTGCCGTCGGCGCCAGCGGTCTCACGCGCGCACGAGAGCGTGGCGGACAGCCGAAGCGTCCGTCTCCCGTCTCAGCGGCGCCGACAGGACGTCACAGTGACGCCATTGTGACGTCACTGTGACGTCACACTGTGATCGGCAGCTGAAGCGTTCTCATCACGTGCGCTCAGCAGCGCCGACAGAACGCGTGCGCCCAACTGCAGAGCAGGCGGCCGCCCGCTAGAAGTAGACGGCCACCGGACTGTGCTCGGGCTCGCCCGCTAGAAGTAGACGGCCACCGGACTGTGCTCGGGCTCGCCCGCTAGAAGTAGACGGCCACCGGACTGTGCTCGAGCTCGCCCGACGGCGAGTTGGGCAGCGGCGTCACACTCACGTCGGGATCCAGCTCGGTCTGCCGAGAGAGCAGATGACGTCACTGTCGCCTGCGCCGGCGGCACAGCCCGCACACGGTCTCTGTGTCTCCAGCTATCCACCCGATGGATGTCTCGGATGTTTGCAGGGCATGGTGAAGGCGGCCGGTCAGCGTTCAGGTTGGTATCCGTGTCGTCAATGGGATAACCGTGTTCCAAATAGTTGGTGCTCAGCGATTTTCTATCCAGGTACCATGCGACTTTAGCCAGCAATGCGCATTCACCAACACGAACAGTTTGTCTTTAAATTTACTTCTCCCAGCACTTGGTAACCACTACATATGTGCAATTGCACACGATGCACAGTGCTCTGACGGAAGTCGCCTAGCTGTTCACGCTTCCAAAGCTCACGCCTGCCGTTTTTGTCCTCGATTTGCATGTTGCCACAGAATATGAAATCCGAGTTTGCCATGTGTGTGCCAGACTTGGCTGTGGTGAGGCCTGACAGCGTAGCAAATGTACACCAGTGGTGATGCTTTTATCCGGCGCACCCTCCACTAGCACTTGGCTCCTACAAGCACATAGGACATATCTTCTTATATATATATTCTCATCGGGACAGGATCAGGACATCTAAAGATTTAATCTTGAGGGGATTAATTTGATGAGCATAATATTTGGAACGCATGGGATCGCTATCTAAGATAAGCTCACACATGTTAGTGATGCTTAATGCTAGGTGGCATATGCCACGTACAAGCTCATTACAAAACAAAGAAGTTATTACCAAGCCTCCTAGCAAGGTAACACGAAGATACAAGTGCTCCCACCGAAAAGCATTGCCAAAAACACTAGTGCCCACAATGAAGTACATAAAAAACTATAACCCTGCACCACATTCATGCACATCAAATGCACATTCATGCCACATTCATGCCCATCAAATGCATCCAGCACTACCTTGGTCGATATATCTGAAACACACGTTTGTCTATTATGTTGGTCAGTTGACGGCAAGTCCATACATCACAAAGTTTTCAATTTCATCTTAAATCTACTTGACTCGAGGAATTGCGAAAGCTACCACTGTGAGTCAGCCGTAGCCAGTTAGCCAGTATGTAATCCGACAGCGAATCGCGCTGGCAAATCCCAGCCGCAGCTTCTTTATGACTCAACGGCCTCGTCTCGTTCTACTATAGCATAGCCGAGGAGCTTAGTGACTAATCAAACCCTAACGGACATGACGAGGAAAGACGTTCTGCATGTGTAGGCAACTGTCTCATTCTCACAAGGTATGAGACATCCGATCACAGTTCACAGTCTCCAGCCTTTCACCTTTGCTGGACGGAGGGCAGTGAATGACACCTTCACCGTACATTCGCCATGATTTATATAACTACAGCATATTTTCCGAAAATAACATACTATTTCTAGAATTGGATTGATCCGTCAGATTAGGAAAGAGAGTCACATTACTTCAAATTTCCCTGGATGTGTATGCCCGGCTAGCGACACCCAGCGGCATCATCACCAGCATCACCATCAGCATCCATGAGTCGTGCTCAAGACTGTCACCCAGGCCGTGCTCGTCTGGCCGATCAAACACCGACCCGGCAGTCGCAGACACAAGGCGCCGCCGGGCCCAGCTGGGCTGAGGAACGCCCCGGGCGTCGGGTCTGAGAGAACAGAGAGTGGCTCAGAGCGAGTGGCTCAGATCTGGGGAAGCTCGGAGAGAACAGGTGCGACATTCTCAAGTAGCCCCGACACCTGACACCGGCGGTGGGGACGAGAGAAGCCTCTGACTTAGCCACCTGTCCGGGCTGCTGATCCTGCGCCACTGATCCCTCCTGGCTAATGGTGTCCAGCTGAGTCCTAGTCTGACCGGCCGGGTACCGAACACACCTGAGCGACTGAAACGTCGGCCAT
>JAOTOL010001647.1:920000-957500 GCA_034440575.1 Imbricaverruca yamaguchii | reverse complement strand
GAAAATTCCTAGCAGAGAAACCAACCGAAAGCAAGGAACAGCAGTTAAATCATCCAAGCATAATGATGCAAATAGTTTCAAGACAGCAAGCAATAGACCGAATTCACAATCTCATGTAGCCACACTGTATAGTCCCTGTTCAAGTATATCAAGGTCTCGCCTGATCCGCAGTCTGCTGTAGACAGACGTCAGGTCAGGTTAGGTCAGATAAAGTCGACGCCATCACGTACTGTCCAGGTTGACCGTGTCGAGGTCGACGACCATGAGCGAGGTGCCCAGCGTCGCCACCTCTGGCGGGACACACGTACTGTCCAGGTTGACCGTGTCCAGGTCGACCACCATGGAGCCGCCCAGGTGGGCAGAGCGGGGCGACTCCGGGCCGCTGCCGCCCTCCAGCTTCTCGTGCGGTATCGAGTTGTTGACGTAGCTGGCCACTTTGGTGCCCAGCGCCGGCGAGGTACGTCTGTTGCGGGTCCGGTCCTTCTTACTGCCGACACAGGTGGAGGGCATTAGGCTGGAACGTGCGGGTCCGGTCCTTCTTACTGCCGACACAGGTGGAGGGCATTAGGCTGGAACGTGCGGGCTCGGTCCTTCTTACTGCCGACACAGGTGGAGGGCATTAGGCTGGAACGTGCGGGCTCGGTCCTTCTTACTGCCGACACAGGTGGAGGGCATTAGGCTGGAACGTGGGGGTCCGGTCCTTCTTACTGCCGACACAGGTGGAGGGCATTAGGCTGGAACGTGCGGGTCCGGTCCTTCTTACCGCCGACACAGGTGGAGGGCATTAGGCTGGAACGTGCGGGTCCGGTCCTTCTTACTGCCAACACAGGTGGAGGGCATTAGGCTGGAACGTGCGGGCTCGGTCCTTCTTACTGCCGACACAGGTGGAGGGCATTAGGCTGGAACGTGCGGGCGCCTTCTTTTACTGCGACACAGGTGGAGGCTAGGCTGGAACGTGCGGGCTGGTCCTTCTTACCGCCGACACAGGTGGAGGGCATTAGGCTGGAACGTGCGGGTCCGGTCCTTCTTACTGCCAACACACGTGGGGGGGGCATCAGGCTGGGGGGTGGTTGGAAGCGGTTGTCTTGAGAGGACGGAGAGGAAATCAGTCGCCAGCACCGAACAGTACGAAGATCAGAGCGGATGAAACTGAAAACACTCTCACACATGCACCATTTAACGGGCGTTTCAGTTCCGGAATGTTTCAGAGAACTAATCAAAATGTCATGTAGGAATGTCTTAGAGCCGTAAGTAAGAAAGGACGAACGCAAGTAAAACCACAGGTTCTTGTTTGACCACGGTGAATAACCTAGCACAGGAAAATATTAAAAACCTTAACACCACCGCATTACTTCATTCTTGCCTTCCCGCGCTTTATCTGTCTCGCAAGTGTTTATTGTTATCTGTGACGCGTCTAACCGTTGTTCTTGACGTGGATAACTGAAAACTCATTTGATGGAAAGATCCGAACTAGTTGACATCATACGACATGACATGATACGATACCATTTGCTTCTTTTCCCAGACCTGTTCATTGCACTATTCTCCTTCCCATAGTCTAGAAGTGGCCATGGTGGGTCGAACAGACTTTGAACCAACGACCAACCAATGCCACAGACACCGCCACGCCATAGAGTTTCATGTCCAGCTACCGGTAATGGAATCAATAACCCGATAATATAATGATGAAATGAGCTGTAGCGTATCCAGATTGAAGTCAACCTGTTTCACACTGCAGCCAAAGTTCGTCAACTGCTCCAGCCACTGGGAGACATGCGAAGTTCGATATCAGCCGCTAACGATTCATTCGGAACTCGTGCCTTCAGCAATCCGTACATCAGGTCATTATTTCGCGTTGATGGATACACAGGCAACATAGATTACACGTGCGTAGTCGGGCACAGCAAGTAACATGGCAGTTGGCTACGTCTGCAGCAGCTTCACTCACTATTTACATATGTAGAGCGCCAGCGTGACGATGACCAGGATCAGGACCCCGAGCAGCACCCCGAAGATGATCATGAGCAGAAGTGAGCTCTCCGCCCTGGTGCTCGGCCCTACCAGCTCCTGCGGGAACCTCACCGTGACCGGAACGGACGACTGAAACGACAGCGGCGCCACATCAGCCCGTCTCAACCGCAACACCCACCCAGACTGAACACAAAACAATGGCGAACAATCACAGAAGTATGCCTGTTGATGCCTCTATGCGCGCCTGAAGCCTTTGATGTCTTCTATGTGCACCTCACGCATTCGGTGTCTATGCGTATCTGAAGCGTTTGTGGACGGTATTTTGCATGTGAATGTGCGAAGAGGTGTGATAAATGTTACGAAGTCTTCCACATTAGTGAATGTCTTCGGGAACTACTGTTACTATTCCCTCCCAGCTCGGCAAGGTCTAGGTAGACTTCCGGTCGGCACGGAAAATCGAGGCCAGTATATCTTATACAGTATTTGCTACTTTTAGTTGGGCGGTTATTTGTTTCATTTTCCCCATAAAAAGAATGATCCAGTCACTGTCTCGATCGCTTTCGCACTGACAGGAGAAGCAGTCGGTTTCTCGGACTTCTGGAAAAGCGGGCGTCTTCTCCATATCTTCATGTTGCTTTACTCATTTTCAAACAGAGAAGAGCAATGTGTTCGGTGCATTCACGTGCATATATAAATAGATGACAGAAACGCAGTACACAAGGGTTCGGCTTTCAAAAAACATTACCATAGATATTGCACATGCCACAAGCGTTCTGCGCTCCTCACGGCACGCAGTTCCTATAGGGAAATGCAATTGTTCAGCTTAGCTTGGCTGATTTGCGCGCCATCTACGGGAATTTGAGTCCATTGCCAGATACACTCAGGAAGGAAAATATAGCGCACTTCGTTGAGCGCAATACGGACACTTAATTACACCTAGCTACACACTCAACTGTCTCAATTAGAGACGAACATAGCAATTATTTCCTACGCATATATAGAATCTTCTGCCCGCAGAATGCATAATGTATCGCTCGCATTTTTTAATCCCGACATGCTGTGGCTCCAAACATTAACTTCAAGGAGGTCACTGTCCATGGATTGGTTGCACAGTCTCGGACTCCGAAGATCATTCCGCACTGGACCGTGTCGACTCGAGCAAATGGAGCACCCACCCGCCGAGGAGGGACGCCGCTGTCTATGGCCACGGCCACCAGATGCGCCACTGACGAGTTTAGCCGGGTCACGTCCCGGATCACCAGGTCACCCTCCTCCGTCACGGAGAAGCCCCTGCAACAGGCACAGTGCCGGCTGTGACGTCAGCAAATGGTGCATACAATATGATTATGTTATATGTGGGTATATCTTATATAATACACTATATTATATATTTATATATATGTATTTATATGTATACACATATACATACATATGTATATATATGTGTGTATATATATATATATATATATATATATATATATATATATATATATATATATATATATATATATATATATATATATGCATATATATACATATATCTTATGTCGATATGCATTGCCACCGCTCAATGCCAATAAAAGCTTTGTGTAGTGATGCAGCAAAGGCCGGCACAATTAGCCACTGAAAATTCCCCAGGCCAACGTTGATAAAGTGGTGTCTCGTCCACAATGCGATTGACTGCCGTCCTGATACAGTGAAATAGTCTGGGGTTTCAACAGTCCTGGCAACATGAACTAGAGCAACAGCCCAGCGGCCCCAGTGTCTAGTCCAGCCCGCAGCCAGGACCTGGAGTCTCAACCTCGTCCATCAGAAATCCTGACTAAGGTGTCACAAAACCTAACTAACCTGTCAGGAGCCAGAACACCTAACGAACCCGTGAGCCCACCTGCAATGATTTCGAGTTTCGATACTACCGACCAACTGAGCTCGAACCCGATTCCAGCAGACCGGTAAATTGATGTGGATTCTTATCTTGGCCGACCCAATGAACTGACCTGGTGTCCAGATCCACCGGACCCAACGAACTGACCTGGAGTCGTCACCCACTAGATCCAGTGGAATGACCCGGAGTCCTGTCCCATCAGACCCAGCGAACTGACATGTATTGCAGACCCAGTGAACTGACCTAGAGTCCTGTCCCATTAGACACAGCAAACTGACCTGGAGTCCTCACCCACCAGATCCAGTGAACTGACCTGGAGTCTTCACCCACCAGATTCATTGAACTGACCTGGAGTCCTGTCCCATCAGCCCCAGCGAGATCCTGTCGCCCCTGTCGCCGTCGTACACAGTCAGACGTCCCACCACGTCTCCGGGACGAGCGTTGGGCGACGCCGCGAAGTCGAAGCTCGAGTGGCGGAACCGCGGGTCCCAGTCGTTGACGTTCAGCACGATGATGGTGACCACGGCCGTGTCGTTCTGCCGACATAAGCATGCACGGACCGTAGTCTAAACCCGCAGCCGGGACGTACTGTAAACACGCAGCCGGGACGTACTGTAAACACGCAGCCGGGACGTACTGTAAACACGCAGCCGGGACGTACTGTAAACACGCAGCCGGGACGTACTGTAAACACGCAGCCGGGACGTACTGTAAACACGCAGCCGGGACGTACTGTAAACACGCAGCCGGGACGTACTGTAAACACGCAGCCAGGACGTACTGTAAACACGCAGCCGGACGTACTGTAAACACCGCCAGCAGGACTAAACACCAGCCGGGACGTACTGTAAACACGCAGCGGGACGTACAAACCGCAGCCGGGACGTACTGCAAACACGCAGCCGGGACGTACTGTAAACACGCAGCCGGGACGTCTGTAAACACCGACGTGCTGTAAACACGCAGCCAGGACGTACTGTAAACACGCAGCCGGGACGTACTGTAAACACACAGCCGGGACGTGCTGTAAACACGCAGCCGAGACGTACTGTAAACACGCAGCCGGGACGTACTGCAAACACGCAGCCGGGACGTACTGCAAACACGAAGCCGGGACGTACTGTAAACCCGCAACCAGAACGTACTGTAATCACGCAGCTGGGACGTACTGTAAACACGCGGCCGGGACGTACTGTAAACATACAGACGGGACGTACTGTAAACACACAGCCGGGACGTACTGTAAACACGCAGCCAGGACGTACTGTAAACACGCAGCCGGGACGTACTGTAAACACGCAGCCAGGACGTACTGTAAACACGCAACCGGGACGTACTGTAAACACGCAACCAGGACGTACTGTAAACACGCAGCCGGGACGTACTGTAAACACGCAGCCAGGACGTACTGTAAACACGCAACCAGGACGTACTGTAAACACGCAGCCAGGACGTACTGTAAACACCAAGACGTACGTAAACACGCAGCCGGGACATACTGTAAACACGCAGCCGGGACGTCTAAACACGCAGCGGGACGACGAACAACAACGCCAAAACAACCACAAACACGCAGCCAGACGTACGAAACACGCAGCGGGACGACAACACAGCGACACAAAACAACGACGACGTAAACACGCAGCCAGGACGTACTGTAAACCGCAGCCGAGACGTACTGTAAACACGCAGCCAGGACGTACACAAACAACGCACTAAACACGCAACCAGGACGTACTGTAAACACGCAACCAGGACGTACTTAAACACCAACCAGGACGTACTTAAACACGCAACCAGGACGTACTCTAAACACGCAGCCGGGACGTACTGTAAACATACAACGGGACGTACTATAAATGCAAACGGACGTACTGTAAACACGCAGCCGAGACGTACGTAAACACGCACCGGGACGTACTGTAAACCCACAGCCGGACGTACTGTAAACACGCGCTAGCCCAAACACCGAGACGACTGTAACACGACCGGGACGTACTGTAAACTCGCAGCCAGGACGTACTGAAAACACGCAGCCGGGACGTACTGTAAACACGCAGCCAAGACGCAGTGTAAATATGCAGCCAGGACGCAACATAAACACGCAACAAAAACGAACACAGCCACAATTTCTATATTAGCTACAATGGACAAGTGTATGTTTCGTGGATTGCTAGGGTGCTTATGATGTTTCTAAAACACTGATGAAACTAAAGTGTGACCCGATGGCTGTCATTTGCAATATTTGCAGGCGCCACACATCAGGAAGCGAGATGTGACAATAATCATCGTGCAATATCCGACGGCCACATAACGTCTGGATGCTTAGAAATATAGCACAGTGAGGAAAACAATTCGTAAGTTTGGCCCAGAGCGTGGGAGATGAATAGAAGAGAGATTAAAGCTAACCTCACCAATGATGAGGAGCCAGATGGATGAAACAGGGAAGCAGCTTGATCTTTGGGCATTATATTGATAGGGAAAAGGTAGCGGCCACACTTCACCTCCCAATTCTGTGCTGGTCTGATTTAGACAGGGAAACAATCAAATCCAGCGCGTTGTGAACCACGACATCAATACAGCAAGACCCGCTAGGTCTTCATTTCACCACTGATCCTCAAGGGCATGCCAAAGGTGAAAATTTCTTGAAGCTACGGGCGTAGGCATAGCCGGGTACGGACAGCGTCGGGCACAACCAGCGTCGAGTACGGCAAACGTCGGGCACAACCAGCGTCGAGTATGGCAAACGTCGGGCACAACCAGCGTCGAGTACGACAAACGTCGGATATGGGTACCTTCTTTTCCGATAGCGTCGGGTGTAGACAGCGTCAGGCACGACCAGCGCGGTGGGCAGCCAGCGCGTGTATGGGCAACGTCGGGCATGGCAGCGCTGTGTACGGTCAGCGTCGGTATGGGCAGCGTCGGGCATGGCAGCGCTGTGTACGGCCAGCGTCCAGTATGGGCAGCGTCGGGCATGGGCAGCGCTGTGTGTGGCCAGCGTTGTGTATGGGCAGCGTCGGGCATGGGCAGCGCTGTGTGGTCAGCGTTGTGTATGGGCAGCGTCGGGCATGGGCAGCGCTGTGTGTGGTCAGCGTTGTGTATGGGCAGCGTCGGGCATGGGCAGCGCTGTGTATGGTCAGCGTTGTGTATGGGCAGCGTCGGGCATGGGCAGCGCTGTGTGTGGTCAGCGTTGTGTATGGGCAGCGTCGGGCATGGGCAGCGCTGTGTGTGGTCAGCGTTATGTATGGGCAGCGTCGGGCATGGGCAGCGCTGTGTATGGTCAGTGTCCAGTATGGGCATACGTGTACAGTTAACAGATCGGGTAGGATGAGACCCTTCCAGGTCGTACCAAGTGTAACACACAATGGCTTGTAAAGGCTTGTGGTGTAATTATTTGCAGCTATCGAGGATCAGAAGTGTTGAATGTCCATTAATGTGGGCCGCAACAAGTCCTGGTTTGTAGGTTTGGTTGAAAATATGCTGTGTTGTAATCGGAGGTCCAAAGAAGTTCAGCCTGCTTAACTATTTCGGATGAGGAGGCGTTACTGACAACATAAAACATGTTTATCATCTAAGCACATAACATGCAATAAAATGAACAACACCTACGACGTCAGCAAGAATGCGTCAAGCATGTAATGTGCCATCAGAGACGTTGACCAGCGGCGAGTCGGCGCGACACTTCCGCTTGACGTGGAAAACCCGCTTCTGTCCCGCGTATGGCGGCGTGTATCCGCCGGATGGCGGCGTGAATCCCCGGATGGCGGCGTGTATCCCCGGATGGCGGCGTATGCCCTCAGCTGGCAGCGTGTATCCCCGGATGGTGGCGTGGATCCCTGTATGGTGGCGTGTATCCCCGGATGGCGGCGTGTATCCCCGGATGGTGGCGTATGCCCTCAGCTGGCAGCGTGAATCCCCGGATGGCGGCGTGTATCCCCGATGGCGGCGTGTATCCCCGGATGGCGGCGTGTATCCCCCGGATGGTGGCGTGTATCCCCCGGATGGTGGCGTGTATCCCCCGGATGGCGGCGTATATCCCTCAGCTGGCAGCGTGTATCCCCCGGATGGTGGCGTGTATCCCCCGGATGGTGGCGTGTATCCCCCGGATGGTGGCGTGTATCCCCCGGATGGCGGCGTGTATCCCCCGGATGGCGGCGTGCATCCCCAGATGGCGGCGTGTATCCCCCGGATGGTGGCGTGTATCCCCCGGATGGCGAGGGTTACTAGCACGCAATGCGTAGGTGCTCGGCTGCGAACTTTCGGTGCGATGCTGAAGCTGACACCTTCGGCCCGCTGCCTCTGAGCCAGCGTGAATGATGGATGCAATGCTAGATCTAGTGCAATATTTTGTAGGATACATACGTGAGACCTGCTTCACCACCGTGGGGAAAACAATAATGGCGTACTTTTGTTCTGAATTAAATAAACTACGTTTCGTTTGGAATAGAGTAGCGATGCGTTGTGAAACATACTTAATTTAGATCGCAGAATAAAGTAAGTTACTTTTTGCGGTGGTGAAAGAGGTCTAAAAACTTTTTACCACCGAACTAATTATTCAGTAATAACATGGTTAACACGCGCCCTGGAGGGCCTCTGAAAATAACGCGCACTGGAGGGGGGCGGATTCCGCCCCCTAAGATCTCAGCTCCTAGAAGGCTAGAGCAACGAAATTACAGGGTGGATGGGCACGATAGTGATCTCTATTTTGTGCAGTTCATGACCGTAGGTCAATATCTTCAAGGTCAAATGAGGTCACAATAGCAAAGTTTTCTGGTTTTGCGTGGCTTGGCTTGTCATTGTTATGGATCGCTGTGGTTGTGTTTAAATGCCCCAAAATTGGCATTAATGATGTTTTGGACATTACTAATGATGCAATACAGATGTCAGATCCGCCATTTGACCTCAGGTCACCTATATAGAAGCACTTTATTAGGTCTTTACCTGCTCCAGTTACCGGAACCGGGCTCCCATCCCGACTGCTCCGTTGGGCGGCTCGGCACAATCGGCTTCGCAAATAAAGGAGTGAAATACATGAATAAAGTATGGAAATGCTTAGGCACACAATGACAAACAGTAGATTTCGGTATGTATAGGAGTAACATGTAAAGTGACATCAATCGCATGACAGTCATTTGCAATTTATGACACATTCCAGTTGACCAAGTTTGGTTCCATTAGCCTATCATGAACTTGACCTGACTTGACCTCGGCGACCTAACATGGCTTTTAAATTATATAGCATAGCAATATGCATCAAACAAGTCGCTAGTGTTGTCAAGAACACTTACCTATTGCCAATATACGGGAGGCGCATCAGCGCCGATTTTTGTGGTCTGGCGCTGCGAATTGTTTTTACTTTAACGGCCCCTAGCTTGAAAACGTCTCGGCCGATTTCCACTTTTCTTGCTTTAAACAGTGCGCCGGTCATTTCTAAGCAGGTACACGAAACATTTGGCGTATATCGGTCGGTAGAATATGGAGTTATGTACGAAAAATCGGAAGGATTGGCGGATTTCGCCATACCCCTCTAGGGCGTGTGTTAACCGGTTATGAACTTGACCTGACTTGACCTCGGTGACTCGACATGACTCTGAATAATGTAGCATGACAATGTACATCAAACAAGTCGCTAGTTTTGCCAAGAACACTTCCTTTTGCTAATATACGGGAAGCGCATCAGCGACGATATTTGTGATCTGGCCCTGAGAAAATATTTTGACTTTAGCGACCTCTAACTCGACAAATTTTGGGTCGATTTTCATTTTCTTACTTCAAATAACGCGCCGGTCATTTATTGGCAGGTACACAAACAATGGCGCGTATCTGCCGGTAAAATCTGGAGTTATATACGAAAACCGTAGGGGTGGGCGGATTTCGCCCCCTCCAGGGCGCGTGTTAACGGAAATTTTGCATATATCCTTCCATTGCATATATCCTGGTGCAAATTTCAGGTTTAGATTCAATCCGCCTGCTAAAAAGCATACAGCAGGGCTTATGAAGGTGATAAGAGCGTTTGCTTTCATGATCTCATGACAACAGACGACTTTAGCAAACGTCCTCACGCCATCACGATCGGGTCACTGGCACAAGCTAGCAGCGAACAGTGACCAGTGAGCAGCGAACAGTGACTAGTGAGCAGCGAACAGTGACCAGTGAGCAGCGAACAGTGACCAGTGAGCAGCGAACAGTGACCAGTGAGCAGCGAACAGTGACCAGTGAGCAGCGAACAGTGACCAGTGAGCAGCGAACAGTGACCAGTGAACAGTGAACGATAGCCAGTGGACAACGAATAGTGGCCAGTGAACAACAAGCAGTGACCAGTGAGCAGCGAACAGTGACCAGTAAGCAACGAACAGTGAAGGAGTGTCCAGCGTACACCGACGACAATCTAGTCGGTAGTTAGGACGATGCGAACTCGCCGCTCAATAAACACTCCGATACGGTTAAATGAGGCTCAAAGTATTCTGAACATATCAGTGTAAACACCCGAGGCGGCCAGGCAGAAGGGAGTTTATTTATCCTGCACGTGCTCGACAGCTCCGGGAGCGTCGTTTCTCCGGCAGGAATTATACTGAACTGTCTGAATCTGACGTCCAGTGCTTTGCTGGAGAAGACATACTATCTAACTCTAGCCCTCATTAGAGGAATTTAACAAATATGTATTCCGACCTTTCTTAATAGCCCATTCCAAATTCGAGCTTTCTTTTATTCATACACCTTCCAGAAAGCCAGGCATAACCGTTGTTTTGACCGAAGGAGGCCCGATTACACCAAACGAGACTCCTTACTACAAAACGCAGAGAGCGCTCTGGAAGAATAGCTTAGTTTCGAAAAATACCGGCATAAGAGTGGAAGCAGAGACGGTGCCCCGGCGCATCAGTGAAGGCAGAGACGGTGCCCCGGCGCATCAGTGAAGGCAGAGACGGTGCCCCAGCGCATCAGTGAAGGCAGAGACGGTGCCCCAGCGCATCAGTGAAGGCAGAGACGGTGCCCCAGCGCATCAGTGAAGGCAGAGACGGTGCCACAGCGTTTCATAAACCCTGACCAGTAACCAGTCATGTGTGAATCGAAGTGGTCTACTTCAAGATTAATTCCATTTCTCGCTTTTCAAAAACATTACACCCATATCGAACTGCCTGAAACATTAGCTTGATTCTAAGAAGTGAGGCAAACTAATTAATTGGTGGATTTTGCGTATCGATTCATTGGTATACAACAATGTGGACAACGAAAATGAAAAACGACCTGAGACCTCAACACCGATGTCTATGAATGGAGAATCCCATGGAGTAGGTGTACGCAATGCCACACCAACGTTGCTGAGATTTAGCATGTGTCCATGGTAATTGACTGGACAGAATGGCATCCAAGAAGCCATGTTTTGCGCTTTGATTGCGATCCTCTACTTATGCCAATGTCTCCACTACTGACACACATATCCACCGACCAGTGTGCTCCTTTTGTTTATCTTGAAGTCATCCCATGATTCAAGGGCTCTTTAATGACCAGTATTTTCCTTGTCATTGCGAATCCTTTATTTGCTGGTGGAGGGGAGGGGCACGGTCCCGTGAATCTCCCCTCCCGGTGTGCATATGTCGGCAAGAATGACGGTAAGCAGTAGAATCATTATCACCTAGTAATATGCAGCTCTGCTGGATACTGACCTGCCTGCCATCTGTTGCCACGACTGAGAAATTGAGTTTGTCCTGTGTCTCGTAGTCCAGTGGTTCGGTGAGAATGAGATCTCCGTTTCCCATGATGGAAAACTGGGCCGGGTTATCCGGCAGGTGAAACTGGACGCGCTGAAAATACGCACAGATGAGCACAATCAGTACATAACTGGTGAACAGCTCGTGGTCACATGCAGCTTTTGCGAAATGACAATCAGGCAACGACAGCCTGATGGCTGATGGGAGTATCGCAGAAGTCGGAGGCCTGGGCCAAGTGATCAGAACAAAACGCTAAACTCTACGAAACTGGATTCATTTGGAACGCAACTCATTGGGTAGCTCACGCCACGGTTACCACATGAAGTGTTCAGTACCATACGAGCGCACATTACCTGCTTCTGCCGAAATTTGCTGATCACTCCGCCCTGACTGGCGTGATTGGCTGCTTATACTGCATACTTTTATTTTTATTTTGTTTTAGCGGGGCGACTCTGTCGCCTCTCTTATATTTGCTTGCGAGGCACGGCACCCTTCGCTCTTTTTCTTTCCACTTTCGTTCCGAGCGGGTGACGCCCGTCACCCCACGTGGCTTTCGCCACGTGTGTTCTTTGTGGTTCTGTGCATTTGCGCTTACGTACATTTGCGCATACGTACATTTTCGTATACGTTCATTTGCGTATACGTACATTTGCGTTTACGTACTTTTGCGCTTACATACATTTGTGCTTACGTACATTTGCGCTTACATACTTTTGAGCATACGCACATTTGCGCTTACGTACATTTGGTTACGTACATTTGCTTGCGTACATCTGTCATGCATACATTTGTATTTACGTACATTTGCCCTAGAATCGATTTTAGGTGCATCTGGGGCACAACATGTCTATTGGACATGGGGAGACACATGTGCCCAGTTGACAAACCTCTGGATCCACCAATGCCACCTGTACTCATGAACACGCTAGCATGCATGTCTGTGTTGCTCGTAGCCGGCAACCTGGACCATTGCGGAGTAAAGTGGTGGGTGTTCAATAGATCACTGGCAGAAGTCTCTTCTCAACCTTGGCGGCTCACAACGTATGTTGGTTCTCACATATCTACTATACGCCACGGGCGAAATTCTTATTGATTGCACGTGCGAATCCAGGGGACCATCTCGGCCATGCTGCTCCCTCACGAGACGATGGAAGGAACTAATATGCATTTCACCCCCCCCCCCGCACAAATACAAAACATGGCTATTACCACATACACGGACATTTAAGTCACTGGCAGAGAGTTGAAATAGCGATCAGCGAGCGGCATCCGTATCTATCGACAACATTTTGTATTTGCGTCAAGGCAACATTTCAGATGGAATCAATCTGGAACTGTACAATCATTGTTATAGTGAATAAGTAAGTATAAATGTAGTAAGTACTCGTGAAAAGTGGCCTGTTGATTAATGATAAAGAATACGCAAAATTACAGTGTGCGTTATTTCGTTTTGCTTTACTATATGTATCCACTCTATTTTTCACTAATTCTACTTCTGCACTCCCCAACGTCTCATGATCTGACAAGAATCAGTTGACGGGGCCTGCTCAGGCGAGACGGCTGTGCCGGACACTCACCCTGTCCCTGGGCCTGTTGGTGATGACGGTGAGGATGACGCTGTTGACGGGCCGGTTCTCCAGCACGCTGGCCACGTACTTGGTCTCCACGAACTGCAGGTGGTCGGTGAACACGCCCTCGCGCCGGACGGTGAGCGTCGTCAGCGCGTATCGATCATGGTTGTCCAGCTGCGTCGCCTGCGACCGAAACGACGACGGCTCAGAGACAGATCGGGCAAAATGTACCCGGATACCGGGGCTCTATTTCAATTACCGCGACATTGCTGGTTCGGACTTTCCAATATTAGACGTCAGCAACTCTGTTGAGTCATATATTCGGCTTTGCGAACAGCGAATAGCAAATGTGACGGAGACTAATGCGATCACCAATTTGATTGAGTATAATGTTTTAATCATGCCAAGTAGTAGCGGCGGATGAATTTGAGAATCAAGCGATATGTGAGGGTAGCATGGGACCTCTATGTGGTACAACTGGCAGTATGGAAGCATATGCACCCCACATCAAATATCCCGGGAAGACAAACATGTTGCATTTTTGCCACCGAGAATATCACTAAAATGCGAGTTCTATCCCACTTTCAAATACACCGCTACACTTTCGGCACGAACACCTGTGTTACTCCAGCCCGGCGGTATGAACCACAATTTTCCCCCTCTGTTCGCCCGCATTGCTTACCAATAAACAACCAGATATACAATAGGCAGCTCTGGAATGTCAAATTATTGCTTGGGCGCACACATTATACGCCACAACAAACATAGCTTCGGGCAGATATTGTATATCCGTGCATAATACACCTCATGTGACTGGCTATTTTGGGTATTGTAATGTGCAGCCAACTGCTCGGTCGCACGAAATCTTCATTGGCTAAAAAATATGGCTTCACACAGCCAAGATGCGAATAGCTTCTCTAAATGAGTGGCAGTACCCCGGTCACAGTTGTGGAGATGTGCGTTGTTACTCATTGTTGCAACATGTCAGCTAAATAATAGTGGTTTTAACCACTGAGCCCATTGGGACGCATTGAGAATACGATCCAAGAGTTGCAAAAACGATCAGTCTAAACCTGATGCTGACTATTTACGCACTCGATGGAAAAATCGCAAGCAAAATCAGTCAGCCTACTCTTGAGGTTGGCGATTTATGTAATCAACGGAAACATCATAGGCAAAACCGATCAGCCTGCACTTGATGCTCACGATTTACGTACTAAATGGAAACAACGTAGGCAAAACCGATCAGCCTACGTTTGATGTTGATGATTTACATGCCAAGTGGAAACATCACAGGCAATGTCATGATATTTCGACTGTTGACGATTCCCATACTAAATGGAAACATCATAGTCAATGGCTTGGTACGTCGACTGCGTGGGTGTTAGATCCGTATTTGTAAGGTGGAGGGACGGTTTCGATTGCAATCTTAATATGTTTGGAACCGCGCACGCGGCAATAACCTCATCAGGGGCGAATACAGGGGTGGCACTGCGGCATGTCCTCCATGGAAGGTTGCGCCCCTCCTGAAAGGTTCGAGTGCACCGCCGCCCCTCGAATTTTTCAGGGAAATGCGCCACTAGGAGGGAGAAGATGCCTCCAGGTAATTTCCTAGTAGTGCCCCTCCGAAGAAGTGGCGTCCCCCAGACAAGTACCCCAGTGACAATTCATGGATCAGCACCTGGACCTCATCCCTAATTATTCACGCGATTCGTCGCCGTGCCTGACATTAGCCTTTCTTGGAAGCGTTGTGTTATAACGTGATACTCCTAGAGTTTCTGCTAAGTTCCGTTACTTTTACTATCTACACCTTTCGTTAGCGGCATGTCGCCCGTATCGGGATGGTGATGCCGTTTGTGTGTGGTTACCTTGACGACGAGCGGTGCCGTTTGTGTTTGATCACCTTGACAACGAGCGTGATGGGCTGCAGCAGTTCCGAGTCGGGGATGCTTTCTCCGAGAGTGATCTCGCCTGTTTCCGGGTCGATGGTGAAGTAACGCGAGTCAGCACCATCTGCGAAACCATAGCATCACCGCAGTCAGGAGACCACCCGAGGAAACCATAACATCACCAGAGTCAGGAGACCACCGAGGAAACCATAGCAGCACCACAGTGACCACATGAAGCCGAGGAAACACACAGCACGCAGATCAGGAGACCACCTGAGGAAACCATAACATCACCAGAGTCAGGAGACCACCCGAGGAAACCATAGCGGCACCACAGAGTCAGGAGACCAGCCGAGGAAACCACAGCAGCACCGCAGTCAGGAGACCACCCGAGGAAACCATAGCGGCACCACAGAGTCAGGAGACCAGCCGAGGAAACCACAGCAGCACCGCAGTCAGGAGACCACCCGAGGAAACCATAGCAGCACCACAGTCAGGAGACCACCCGAGGAAACCACACCAGCATCGCAGGTGTCAGGAGACCGACCGAAGAGCGTGGTCCCGTCCAGATGTGCCCGAGAACATCTGCAGAAGCATTGCCTTCCGCTCCTCCAATAGCAATACAGCATTTCGCACGACACACGCCACGATCATAGGCGGGAGTCGGAGGAAATGCAGCCACATACGTCCTAAAAGTAGCTCTAAAATTTTTCCACATTGTGTTTCTGGCAATTTCCCGCCTGGAATCGTTGAGAACCTGAAAACTTTCACGAGCTGCACATCCTGAGTCATACTGAGCATTTGTGGAAGAATATGCGCAGCACGGCCTTATCCCGGCCTTATAATTTACTTTGTTATCCCGTGGCCATGGGTCTAGGAGATATTTAGAATTGGAAGCCACAAAAGACGTCTGATTAGCTGAGATCAATGACGACTGAGGACTTCAGTCGCTTTATAATCGAGCAGATTCACAATTTCAGTGCACACTCTAAGCATGCACCGTTATTTCCAGAATGGGACTTGAAGAAATTTAATTGATTTGAGGGGACGCAAATGGAAGTTAGCAAAGTTGGCACGGGGTACATGGCGAGAATTGCTGTACAGGAAAAGTTGGTGCCGAAAGTAATAAAGGGTTTTTAATAAAATTGTATACTCAGAACAAGTATGGGCATGATTACATCATAGAAGTGTAGCTGTATCATCTTCACACACTGCAAGGATCAATTCAGTGCTTTATCCAACCCAATGTCAATAACAACCAACAACTTACGCAATTTCAAATCAGAATATCGAATTATTGCAAACTTGAAACAAAATTCCGGGAAATAATACAAAAAGCACATATAGAGAACATATATTTGGCTCGCTTGAAGCATGATCAACACTGACGTGAACTGTCACGAAGGTGATGATCCAATTCGAGAAGCGGTGCTAGCGGTGGACTGAATGCTGACCATTTGCGCTGTTTGACGTGGACGTCGGTAGACCATTGTCATAAACTGACATAATAAGTTTGAATACTGAACATGACTGCCGCACATGAGCCACATCAAGGTGCCCAGAGATGTGCTCAACCGGTTCAGGGTGATGCTATATTAGCAAAATGACGTCATCTTGTTAAACATAGTCACGCCTTGCATGCAATCACCCGGTCTGACCTCATGCGACCCTAACAGACCAAAGTAGGTTCTGAATGTCAAACAGGCAATATCTCATTATATGTGTAATATCAGGTGATTGCGCCTTTCTATCACAGGTGACAATAAGGCCCCATGCGGCATCTGACTAATCAAGACTTTGCAATACGACTTGAATGGCACTTGCGGACTGACTGAACGCTATGTCACCTGAGCTCGGGTGACATTATCTCACCTGAAGTGAATGCGTACGTCACTGGAGAGTTGATACCCAAATCTTGGTCGAAGGCTCCAACACGGCGGGGATATACGGTGAGAACGGAGCCCTGTTCAAACAAACACGGGGTAACGCTATTGTATTGTATTGTATTGTCATGCATAGGGTGAACCACTATTGCAGTGACTATTATGCCCCGAGTCATAGGTGAAGGAGTGAAAACATACGTAAATGTTACAATCAAAGGCATACATGCAAGCAATCAAATGTACACATACGTCAGTCTCATAATAATGCAAACATACATACATACAGAACAGTGAGATACATAAGCAGCGTGTCTAAGACGTGGGACAGGCTGGTTACCGAGCCAGCAGGTGCCGCTTAACGGCGCGCTTAAAATGTTGTGGTGTCATTTCAGTGAGCTCAGCTGGGAGACGGCTATGCCGATGTAGTACCAGCATAAGGCCACACTTAGGGGTGCTACACGAGCGAGTGTATCAGTAGAGGTGCTAGGCGAGCGGGGGTACTATTAGAAGCGCTGAACTAGCGAAGGTATCAGTACAGGTGGTAGACGAGCGAGGGTATTATTAGAGGCTCTAAACTAGCGGGGGTGTCAGTAGAGATGCTAGACGAACGGTGACATCATTAGAGGCGCTAAACTAGCGAGGGTATCAGTACAGGTGGTAGACGAGCGGGGGTATTATTGGAGGCGCTAAACTAGCGGGGGTGTCAGTACAGGTGGTAGACGATCGGGGTATTATTAAAGGCGCTAAACTAGCGAGGGCATCCAGTCAGCTACGGCACTCCCGTGCTGAAGGAAGAGGCTTGGACGCCATATTGCGACAGGAAACTTGTGGGTCGGTGCCAACGTCTCCCACCGGCAGACTACTCCCCTCACCGTCCCCCCTCCCCGGCGGACGACTCCCTTTACCCCCCACCCCCTCCATCCCAGGCAGACGACTCCCTTCACCATCAGCCGGGAAAGTCGCCTCGGCATTGCATGGAATTTCAACGGAGGTCCATGCATTTCAGAAATAAGCGATACCTATTTCGACAATTCGTATCAATGTGCTCAAATATGAGATATGTGCGCCACAATCGGCAGAGATGCTTCACTTGGGAAATAGTGCATCCAATTTCAGCATAGGCACGTCGAAAGACAATTCGTTTGCGACAAAATGTGCTGCACTCTTTACTAAATCTGGCTCAATGTATAAATATGGTACGCATATCTCAAACATAAATACACTAACCCTCATGCCTTTAAATTCTCTCGTTTTTCCCATATGCTCATAATTACCAGTGCAGCACTATAGTTCCTCAATGTCACCAACTAAATGAATTTCTGCAGCAGGGAGTTTATCCCGCTCCACTTTTCACACAAATTGAGCACGCTCCTGGCAAGCATGCGAACAACAAACTCTCATATCGCATGGCCAACGGCCCTTCAACGTTGGCTCCCAAGATCCATAAAGAAACTTCAGATATTTGGAAAATACAGGTGAAAGAAACCACACTTGTTACACCCATGATGTGCCAATAATGATAAAATGACGCTACATGGCCTCAAAAATTCCTGTGGAAACCATCCTGGTTCAAGCAGAGAATAAACGAAACCACCTCATATAGAGTTGAATGCTAGCAAACTTACGAAGTCTCAGGGTGATTGTCCTGCTATTTCAGAAGCCGCAAGTAAGCAAGCACAGGGGAAGGGACACTTTGTGTTCCCGTCTTGTAAAAAGGCTAGGTATCGTACTGATTGCTTCAAAATGAGAGTCCCCAATGAAGTCCAAAAGGAAGCTGAAGACCATGAAAAACAACAAACGGAAGTTGCTATCATTTAAAAAGTATGCGTTGGCTCAGGCCGGTTTGTTTAAAAGAGGGCGGTATGGTAATGCCACTACCGGCCAGGCCGACACAACGCCAACACGGCAAAATGACAGCGGGGAAAAACACAGGAAGTAAGCAGCTCAATCCTGCACCGTGTCATTGCAATGGAATGCCCAACGACATTGGCGGGTTAGTTCTGGATGTGCCAAATCCGTACGGTGCATATAGCATTCTAGCTATCTGCATGCTCCGAACATAGCAGGTAAAGCTGGACTACCTGTTATCGCATTAATCCACAGACTGGGTATTGCAGGCTCGCACTGTAATATCATGAACATCAATATATGCTTATATACATATACACGACATACACGCTAACATAACACACACACACACACACACACACACCACCACCACCACACCACCCCCCGCCCCCACGCACACGCACACGCACACGCACACGCACACGCACCACGCACACGCACACCACACGCACACGCACGCCACACGCACACGCACGCGCACGCCACACGCACACGCACACGCACACGCACACACACACACACACACACACACACACACACACACACACACACACACACACACACACACACACACACACACACACACACACACACACATATATATATATATATATATATATATATATATATATATATATATATATATATATATACATATAGTTATATAGATTGACAGCCGACGCACATGTAGGCAGCTTGCGTCACAAGCTACCTGCCATAAGTTGTCATATCTTGCGTTACGTCATATGTGCGGCGGACGGTGCTGCCTGCAATGGTCACTGTGTGACGGAGTCTCACCTGAGTACCTGAGTCAGCCACTGTGTGACGGACAGTCTGATCTGGGTCATCTACTGTGTGACGGACAGTCATGAGTCCCATGTGTGACGGACAGTCTCACCTGAGTCACACTTTATATCTCACCTGAGTCACCACTGTGTGACGGACAGTCTGACCTGGGTCATCCACTGTGTGGCGGACAGTCTCACCTGAGTCATCCACTGTGTGACGGACAGTCTCACCTGAGTCATTCACTGTGTGATGGGCAGTCCCAACTGAGTCAGCCACTGTGTGACGGGCAGTCTCACCTGAGTCATCCACTGTGTGACGGACAGTCTCACCTGAGTCATCCACTGTGTGACGGGCAGTCTTACCTGGGTCGGCCGCTGGGGAAGTATAGCGCGGTATCGCTCATCGTAGAAGCTTGGGTTCTGATCGTCGGCATCGATGACGTTGACGGTCAGCACAGCCTCCGTCGAGCGTACCGGGTCCCCCTGGTCCTGTCAAAGCAGGCAGCACACACTCAGCGCGGCACCTGACAGCATCGGATCACGTGACCATGTCGCCACACCCAGCACACTGTCCGTACAGTCTCTGGTATCTGACAGGAACTTAGGAAATACGTCTGACTTCGTAACGCACACTAGCTTTGATGAGTACACCGACTGCACGTTACAGGCGCGAGATCGCGCGGAGATATTACCGTCCCATACCTTAGCCATGTTGGAGACTCAGTACCATATTTTCGCTACGCACCAAAAACAAAAACACTTCACCGGACGGAAATTTGAGCATTGCTTATCCGGCATATTTCCACCATACTTGTGCACATTTACGGGGTATTGCTACTGAAAATTAAAGCTAAGAATCAATTAAATATTATATATAGCCACCCGGTTGGTAGCTCAGTTGGTTAGAGCGCTGACCTGCACTGGTCTTCCCTGTCCTGGTAACGCAGGGTTCGAGTCGCTTTACGCGATCGCATTTGGCCTCCGGCTGGGAGGGGGTTACGATCCGCGTGTAAATCATGGTTACGATCGGCACACAGACCAGCGTCACGATCAGCACACAGACCAGCGTCACGATCGGCACACAGACCAGCGTCACGATCGGCACCCAGACCAGCGTCACGATCGGCACACAGACCAGCGTCACGATCGGCACACAGACCAGCGTCACGATCGACACACAGACCAGCGTCACGATCGGCACACAGACCAGCGTCACGATCGGCACACAGACCAGCGTCACGATCGGCACACAGACCAGCGTCACGATCGGCACACAGACCAGCGTCACGATCGGCACACAGACCAGCGTCACGATCGGCACCCAGACCAGCGTCACGATCGGCACCCAGACTCGTCGCGGCGGCATCACCTCCGCAGCAGTCGGCGGTGGCCGAGAGATGTGGCATGGCAGTCGGTGTGGCCGAGAGATGGGATGGCAGCCGGTGGCCGAGAGATGTGGCATGGCAGTCGGCGGTGGCCGAGAGATGTGGCATGGCAGTCGGCGGTGGCCGAGAGATGTGGCATGGCAGTCGGTGGTGGCCGAGAGATGTGGCATGGCAGTCGGTGGTGGCCGAGAGATGTGGCATGGCAGTCGGTGGTGGCCGAGAGATGTGGCATGGCAGTCGGCGGAGGCCGAGGTGTGCGCCATCCTCAGGACGCCGGACGCTCACCTCGGCACGCAGGGTCAGCTGGAACTCATGCACCGTCTCGTAGTCGAGCTGCTGCTTCAGCCTCAGCGTGCCGTCCAGCCCGTTGGCGAAGTCGATGTACTCCTGCCGACACGGGCGTGGCAACGTGGGGATTGGCGGAGTGCATGGTCATCCACTTCCCGTGCATTTAACTCCCAACCCGTGGCCGTTCAATCCTGGGGGGAAATGGCACCGGCCCTCCCTTTTCATCGGTGTTCCTGCATCCCTACCCGTCAGGGACAATCACGAGCAGATTACCATCTCGCCCCCAGTGTGTCGTTCTGGTTTATCTGTTGGTGAGGTCCATGCACCCCGTCAGGGACAATCACGAGCATGTTACCATTTCACCCTCAGCGTGTCGTTGTGGTTGCTCTGCTGGTGAGGTCAATATACCCCTGTCAGGGACAATCACGAGCATGTTACCATTTCGCACCATCTATCATTTTATACCATAGACGTCGGCCATGTGCAGACGTCGGTCATGTGTATACGTCGGTCATGTATAGGTCTCGGTCATATGTAGACGTCGGTCATGTCTAGAGGTTGGTCATATGTAGGCGTCGGTCATGTGTATACGTCGGTCATGTTAGAGGTTGGTCATATGTAGGCGTCGGTCATGTGTAGACGTCGGTCATGTATAGTAGGTCAGTGTAGAGGTTAGTCATATGTAGGCGTCGGTCATGTGTAGACGTCGGTCATATGTATATGTCGGTCATGTGTAGAGGTTAGTCATATGTAGGCGTCGGTCATGTGTAGACGTCGGTCATATGTATATGTCGGTCATGTGTAGAGGTTAGTCATATGTAGGCGTCGGTCATGTGTAGACGTCGGTCATATGTAGGCGTCGGTCATATGCAATGTGAGTCATATGTAGGCGTCGGTCATGTGTATACGTCGGTCATGTCTCGGTCATATGTAGACGTCGGTCATGTCTAGAGGTTGGTCATATGTAGGCGTCGGTCATATGTATAGTAGGTCATGTGTAGATTTAGTCATATGTAGGCGTCGGTCATGTGTAGACGTCGGTCATGTGTATACGTCGGTCATGTGTAGAGGTTAGTCATATGTAGGCGTCGGTCATGTGTAGACGTCGGTCATATGTATATGTCGGTCATGTGTAGAGGTTAGTCATATGTAGGCGTCGGTCATGTGTAGACGTCGGTCATGTGTATACGTCGGTCATGTAGACGTCGGCCAGGTATACGTCGGTCATGTGTGGCCTTGATACGTCGGCCATGTGTATACGTCGGTCATGTGTAGAGGTTAGTCATATGTAGGCGTCGGTCATGTGTAGACGTCGGTTGAATTAGTAAAGCACGAAGCGTGAAAGCAGTTCACGTAGGCATTTCCTGGCCATTTTCTGCCACTTAGCATGACACGCACGTAAAGAACCGCTGGGTTATACGCGTCGGGTCAGCACCAGATATGACGTGTTAGCGGATCAGCTGCCACGCGCGTGCAGCGTGCAGCACGGTGAGCGTAGCGGTGCCAACGCCTGTCTGTCCCACCCACCACGAGCACCAGAGCATGTCCGCGGCAAGAACAGAAAGTTGCCGTCACTTCACGGCTCCTGCATCCAACACAAGTCACCTGAGCGTCCTCGGAACCTCGCTACAGGAGTTACATTCACACATTTCACGGCCCCTGTATACGACACAGAGCACCCGAGCGTCCTCGGTGCCCCACTACAGGAGTTGGGTCGCACGTGCCGACCTCGCACCACGTGCCTGTTGGCACTCACCGGAGAGATCTGGGCAGGCGCGATGTGTACGGCCCGGGCGTTCAGTAGCCGTGCCGAGCAGCGTAACGGAGACGTGAGTCAGCACCCTGACAGCACCTGACTCCTGTCAGCACTGACGCGATGTGACACCTGACCCGGGCGTTCACTGACTCACGTCAGCACCTGCCGTGTCACACCTGACTCACATCACACCTGACTCACGCCACACCTGACTCACGTCAGCACCTGACTCACGCCACCCTGACTCACGTCAGCACCTGACTCACGTCACACCTGACTCACGTCAGCACCTGACTCATGTCACACCTGACTCACGTCAGCACCTGACTCACGTCACACCTGACTCACGTCAGCACCTGACTCACGACTCACGTCACACCTGACTCGTGTCAGCACCTGACTCACGTCACACCTGACTCACGTCACACCTGACTCGTGTAAGCACCATGGACGACACAAATGCAACAGCGACTGCCGGACAGTGTGGCTGCCGTGTTATTTACGACAGTACCAATACCCAGTACCAATGGTGACTACCGGATATTGTGGTTACGACGTTATTTACGACAGTACCAATATCCAGTACCAATGGTGACTACCGGATATTGTGGTTACGGCGTTATTTACAACAGTACCAGTTTCCAGTGTCAATATCGTCTGCCGAATATTACGGCTACCGTGTTATTTACGACGGTACCAGTATCCAGTATCCTCAGGGACTGTTGGACAGCGTAGTTACCGTGCCATTCCCGACAGTGCCAGTATCCAACACTGCGTACCCCGTTGCGGGTAATTGTGTCGCCACGTTACGCTGTGTACCGTATGATATGCATAACGCATAATGTACTGCATACTCCATGGAGCGTATTCATCCTGCAGCGGGCGACTGTGTGTGCGTGTGCGTGTGCGTGTGCACACGCACACGGGTGGCTAGAAAGGTGCACAAGAGAAGATCAAGGGTTTTAACAAGACCAGAAATGGAGTTGTATTTTGCTCAAGGACTCCACTCAGCTGGGTGCTGCCCAGGGCTGGAGGTGCATTTTGCTCAAGGACCCCACTCAGCTGTTTGTCGCCCAGGGCTGTAGACCCGGAAATACAAACTTCCGTATTACAAGCGGCAGCGTACCCACGACACTCCCATGCCGATACATTGCATCGAGCTACCTTTGACATATTGGGGTGGCATGCCACATAAATACTCTCGCTCTCGCATAACGGCTTCCAGCCCTGTCCTGTGGAAGCACAAGCCCCCGCTGTCGGCCACTCCCGCAGTGAAGGTAACAAAGGCTTCATCAGCAGCGCTTCCCCCACCATTCATGACCAAATCATGGATCAATCCCAGCAGCCTATCGACAATTCAGCAACGGGAGATGGCCTCTGGTGTCGTGAGCAGAAGCAATGAAAACGATCCATGGCCGAATTGGTGTCAAGTATCCTTCGTGTCAGTAGCCAGCGCCAGCTGGGCGACATGCTTCTTGCCTCCAGGGATCCCATTCACTTCTTACTCCCTGCTCTCCCACATCGCCTTTCTCATGCCCGATGAGCGAGACCTTGGAATTCGTGAGCGAGATCTTGGAGTTCGTGAGCGAGATCTTTGAGTTCGTGAGCGGGATCTTGGAGTTCAGCAGTTATCGAGGTGTTCCAATGGACAATGCCATTGGAAGCATGGTGTGAGAGGGAGTTGTACTGGACTTCAGTACGCGTTACAAGGCGGCGTGGTGTGGTGACGACGCTGGCGGCTGTTGCAGAGGCAGTGGGGCTACGGATTCGGAAATGCCTGCTTGCATCAGGCTTGCGTGTCCGTCCATCCACCGTGCGTGCATTTGCGGTCCGGTGTTTTCTGTTTTTTTTTTTTTTACATGGACGTCTCACCTACAGCCATACCAGCATGTATATCCATTGATGGGTGTACTCAATTTGCGATCACGATATGTTGCGGAAAAAGCGTACATGCCAACTAAGACACAGAGCAAAACTAATATCCCGGTTGCTTCTCAAAGAACGCCCTTGGCTGGCTACAGACAAATCGGAGATCGAATGCTGTTTTGTTGACATTCGCCACCCATGACTTTCCAGCCATACACCTGTAATCGCTGCTTTATATCCTACGGTGATAAAGGGATCAACTTGTGGTGTTTTGCATGACAAGTCACGTGCCTTTCTTAGCATATCTGGAAAAGTGACAGTAAATAGTAAGTAGTAAATAGTAAAAGTATGTGTCTTATGCAACACACCGCATGCACCGCATGCTGCCTTCTAAGAAATACCGATCACGCGTCGCCTCTCTTGCGCATGCGGAACTGACTTGACTGTTTATGACCTGGTATCGGAACGCGACCTGTAAATGACGTATCACGTGCCGCACCGTCCGCACGCTCCCGATACTATGCGTGTTGTGGTTGTTCACCGGAGTGACACAAGTTACGTCACTTACTGATGTTACTAATGCTACGTGTGTCCCAAGCCGTCACTGACTACTCGGGACACACGCAGCATCAGCGCCGGCCTTCTGCGACCGCCAACAGTGTTCACGGAGCTGGCTAAGAGGTCGTTCACCTACCGAACTTCAACCATTTAGAGTCGTGTTCCAGCTGGCACAAAGGAGTCAGTGAGTGCCGGGCGGCATCGGTGTGGGCGCCATGCTGGGTAGTGCCTCGGAGCCAGCATTACCTCATATTGCCATTACCAGTCACATATTGATTAGTCGCCCGTGTTGGTACTTCTATTGTACCACTCGCCTCATTGGCTATCGTACTACACCTGTGTGCCTGACATTGATACACTGTCTTGCAATGGAGACTGCGAAATGTATGGTGATGGCCCCTTTATCACCTTAGGATGCAAGTGTCAAAATGAGCATACTCAATCGCTGTCTAGCTTTGGTTGGCTTGTAATTAAGTTGTGTCGACCTTCATGCGACTCGGCTTGTTGTAGGAAGACTGTAAATCTGCGGTTCAAATAATGTGGTGTGATGATGATGAATTGATATTTAGGGGCACGTCGACAACAACATCATTTGTGTCCATGAAATGACGTGATGTGCTAACGGCGTGGTCCACTGTTACTCACGGCGTAGTTTCCTCTGATGATGGAGTAGTGGACGGTGGCGAAGGGTCCCTGCTGGTCGGCGTCCACCGCCTTGATGCCCTGGAGCACGACAGTGCCAGGCACCGTCACCTGGTGGGGCCAGCCAGTAACGGTGAGAAACACTCGCTACCACATACACACATCAAGGTCACAGATGTCAGCCGGGCCTGATGAGAGCCACAGGGACCATCTAAGTTCAGTTTCTAAAGGGAATATGCGATGCGATGCGATATGGAAGCGTGGACTGAAAAGCCCTAGTCAATGCTATATCCTGAATTCGGGAGAAACCATCGCCCAAGTCGTGTTACCACGGTCAATCTTGTCAGCATCACAGCCTGATGCCTGTGCCGAATGCGCTATCACGTACAGTGTACACCCGGCAATATCATAATTCTCCCTCGATAAGCACCAACTAAAATACAAAAATGGCAGGGTCCACCGAGATCCCCGATATCCAGAGGGTCAATCATGAGGGGAATATGCCGTATATCCTATTATTTATCTAACCAAATACCATGTCGTAACTCCTGAAGATATCAACCCCTCATTTAACACCTATCAACCCCTGGTTGATGGGTCATCCACCAACGCCTGAAGAAACACTCGTCAACCCCTTCCTTTAGCACATGCAATGCAGGACTCTCCGCCACTTCCTCAGGTCCCCCATTCCAACGAGTTACTACTATTTGGCCGCACGCCATCCAGCACATACGTTCCCTAGATCTCCTGAGCTATTCCCTCAACACAAGGCAGGGCGGCTGATCTCATTTATTTCAAAGTGAGCGAGACAGCAAAATCGATCGAGTATTCCGAAACAATTGCCAATGAGGAACCTTCCACTACCTATCAAGGATTCCTCGTGGCCGTACATTCAATACGTTCAATGTAGGGCTCCCCAGCACATCACCAATCAATTTATTCAATTGATCAACCGCCCTTTCACTAAACAGGTGTTCGCGTTTGATTATACTGCACCTTGACTCGTCTATCCTGAATTGATGACCTCCAAATGAAAACCGAAATTGATGTGCGCTATTCATATTTATATTATCTAACTCTATAAGTATAGCATCTCATTCATATCATCCCTTAATTTCTCATGATTGAGTCAGTACATTTCTAATGCCATAAGCCTGCCCCCATATTCCACATTAAGGCCTCGTCCCATATTAAGCCCAGTAGCTCTAGTGTTCTCAGTGCCCTGCATCCAGACCCCAGATGAATAACCTCACAGTGGTCATAATTAAAAGCATTTTTAGAACCTCTAAACCTAGTTGAATATTGCTGGATTCATCTCTATTGTTAGCCACACCTACCAATTTGATGTCATCAGCGCATTTAATCCATGTCCTTCTCAGTCCTACTTCAGTGCTGTTAACAACAATGATGACGAGACGTGGTCCTAGAACGGAGCCCTGTAGCACCCCACTTAGAACATCCCTTAATTCATACTTAGATCCACCATATCTCTTTTGTTTCCTTTCCAATAACCAAACTCCTAACCAGCTTTCCATACGCACACCTGCATATAGACAGCGCAGAGTTCATATCGACGGGACACTTGGGGTCCGATCGGTAGGCAAGGTTAGCGTCGTGCGATAACCATGGAGCCGCGCACCGAAGCAGCGAATCTTTAACGCCTCGAACAATTCAATATATCTAAGATAAGAAAACGTATTTAAAGCCGTATGTATAATGGTGATAAGTGATACGATATGATGTCGGTATAGCTTGTGACTTGCTATTGAAATTTGTTGAAGTGAGATGGAAAATAACGCTTGGTATTAATCAGGGGGTGAAGGCTGTTCACTTCAGTCCATCACCGCCACTGTGTTCTGCCTGAAGACACCCTAAAAAGTCACGAATTTCGGTCTCGAAATTCTGCATCGAATTTCTTGTGACGATAAACCGGAGTCACCATGGCGCGCACACAAGCCATACATGTCACATTATTTCGTGCATTCGTGATCAGTGTCGCTATGGTTTGGTGAATTGCTTTCGGTGCACATGCTACGTCATCCCCATTCACTACCATTTTGTTCAACTAGTGGCCGACGCTCGGGTCTAAGCCGTGTACCATATTGGCTGACCGAGGTCGGGACCAAAGCATGTGGTGTGTAAGCAGTGTGCCAACATGTCTGTCACAACACAACATGCATCGGACTGCAATGCCGCTTCGAGGCCAATTTCATCATTGATTTTGTAATCGCACAGCATGTTAACAAACGGCATGTTACAAATCACAAACTGTGTTAAATTGCGTTTCACAAAAAAAACTTGGTTTAACGTTTGGCAACAGACGCAATGATTATGCGGACATCGGGGATCCCCAGTAAGGAGATAAAACAGGAAGGTTCCTGATGTCATTCAAGAACTCTGAAATATGCGTCCGCGACAAGCGCGCTCGGATGCTCACTAGTGTGGTCGCAAAGTATACAGCTCCATTTTATGAGGGTCTGCCTCCATAAAATATGATGCCAAGTACATTTATTAAAGTTAACTTACCTTCAGACGTCACTTTGATTGTCACTTACAGTGATATATTGCGCATATTGTTACTTTGCGTATTATTTTCTGGAACTACTTTTCTGATCTTCATCTACCACAGACGGCGGGCCGCGGCCTGCGGCCCGCTGCCTGCGGCCCGCCGCCGACCGCCCGTCATTCATGATATGGCGGGGAGCGGAACCATTGCCTGAGCGTTAATGAGCCCCAATGCCAGTTACAGGCAGATTTTCACATTTGTAACGATAGGCATGATTTCCGCCACCATTGAAGTCGAGGCCGACAGGTTCCCTGGATATTGTTCATGAGCATTACGCATATGGGCGTTGAATGGAAATAACGCGTCGTCTATAAACATCACATGTTCCTGCACAAGTTTGGCGTGGCAGAGCCGATGTTGCTTGATATTACTCAAGACTCGAACTTCCTTTTTCGTTGTGACGCCTCGGCGGCCCGCGGTGGTGGCGGCGGCGGCGGCGGCGGCGGGGGCGGTGGTGGCGGCGGGGGCGGCGGGGGCGGTGGTGGCGGCGGTGGCGGCGGCGGGCGGTGGTAGCGGCGGCGGCGGCGGCGGGGGCGGTGGTGGCGGCGGGGGGCGGCGGCGGCGGCGGCGGTGGCGGGGGCGGGGGTGGCGGCGGCGGCGGCGGCGGCGGCGGTGGTGGCGGGGCGGGGCGGTGAGGAGCCGGAACGGTAGGCGGTGGCGGCGGCGGTGGCGGCGGCGGTGGCGGCGGCGGCGGCGGCGGTGGCGGCGGTGGGAGCGGTGGTGGCGGTGAGGAGCCGGAACGGTGGCGGCAGCGGCGGCGGCGGCGGTGGCGGCGGCGCGTGCCAGGACGCCCATTACCGGCCGGTCAGCACCTGCCGTCGGCGCAAGGACGCCGCCGCCGCCGCCGCACCTGCTGCCACCGTCACACCGGATGTGACGTCACCCGGTCAGGGAGGGTTCCGGGGCGGCCGGCGTGCCGCCGCTGCGCCGTGGCGTGTCATAGGTGACGGTTTAGCGGGGGCCGGGGAACACTGTTCACCTGGACCTTATTTGAACCAACAGCAGTCCAGCAGTCCATTATATTTCTGTATTTGATGTTGCGATGGTGTGTGTGAGTGGCTGCTTAGGTAAGCAATGCTGGCCTTTAGAAAACTGTTCAACATACTGATCACGTTTCCTTAAGCACGTGCCAGTTCACATGGCTGTTCGCCCACTGATACAACTGATTGGTGCTTCGTCGGCATTTGACACTGGACTTATCACGTTTCGTTGACTTTGTGGAACTCTATTTAAATACTATAAACCACGCCCGGTCGCTTCTTGGGATACCCATTGTCTCTGATACGCTTCCAACTGCGAGCATGCTATCCATTCCGTACATCAAATACGACATTTCGCTTACATTGAAATTTCATACTTCATTGAGCTATGACACCATTAGTCTGTCGCAATAAGAGAGAAACCAAATTACCTCTTGTAGCATGTTAACTGCAAGGGCGGTGCCCCCAATCAAGCCTCATTTCTCATTGCTTAAGCATTCGTGGGGAGAGGGATCTCGAAAGGCTGCAATTTTGCACTATTGGAGTCAGTTGTGGTGAGCCCCTCCAAATTCAACCTGAAAACGTGAGTTGAAAATAAGGATTTAGACCCATCCGGCTTCGTGAAAGATCTCCAGCCCCGGAAGAGGCCCTTTATCCCAATTAACACCTCCTTTGGCCACGGCACAACGCTTTCAAACCAACGGTGGCAACTATGTAGAGGCGGCGATATGTTGTGTAGCCAGGGGGACGGCGGGAAAAGGGAAATTTTCAACGAATTGTTACCCTGCAACGTCATAGGGTTAAAGCTAAAAAATAATTCGTGGGAAAAGGAACTTGCCCACCCGTCCCCATCAATGGCGCCGTCAGTGCTAAAGTGTCAGGCGAAATTCACGTCAGAAACATTGAGCATGCTATATAAGCCGTACCATCGGAGATGTTTCGAGCCATCTTAGTCCTGCACTGACCTGACACACCATCAGAGATATCTCAAGCCATCTTATTTTCCCACTGGCCTGACACACCAACAGAAATTTTTCAACCCATCTTAGCTCACTGGTCTGACACACCATCAGTAATGTCTCAAGCCATCTTGATCTCGCACTGGCCTGACACACCATCAGAAATTCCCCAAGCCATCTTAGTCTACTGGCCTGACACACCATCGGAGAAAGTATCAAGCCACCTTAATCTCACGCTGGCCCGACGCACCATTGGGAACCGCCCCTCGGTGGAGAGTCCAGCACACCAGGGGAGACCCTCACCTCCGATATGTTGAGTGTGTATGGGTCGCCAATGAACTTGGGAGCGTTGTCGTTCACATCTTGTACACGAATGCTCACCGGTATGCGTATGCTCTGTGGAAGATCGCAAAGTCAGCGGGATACGGGATGCGAACACTCGCCAAGTAGAAGCACTAGTTAGGTTTCTAACATGTTCGAGAGCGCAGTGCTTTGCTGAGATAGATGTGGATTGTGCTGTATAAGGTCTCGCGAGAAGCCACCAAATGATTGACGTTTGGTTATTTACCTGTCTGTAGTCATTACCTAGGGCAACACCAAACCAGCCTGATAATTGCAGTGATGTAGGAGACGACCTGGCACCCTGTATCCCTCTGACGCTAGTCCACATCGTTGACGAGGTAATTGGCGACCTTCAACTTTGCAACGAGAGGCACAATAATTGCTGTTTTGCGGAACGCAATCTCCTTGAGATTTAATTATTTTAATCCTTGAAATCTAATCGTGATAATTTGTCCTACAATAAGTGTTCACGGGGCATTATAATCCAGCTGCCCTGTCACTCAGCGGAACGTCCTGGCTTATCTTGCAGAATAAATGTTCAATTGAAATACAAATTGATGAATGGACGAAGCAGTTCCACGTTAAAAAAGAATCGTGCAAACAGGTGTGTGCTACGACAGTTCCCTCATTAGCGTAAGTAAGGTTCCACCTGCTGAGTGTTGGTTTGCGTGCTTCTTAGCGTAAAGCAACAGGTTGTTTACGGCACGCAACGTTGTTGCTGCCCACACTGGCTGTGTGGGCTGGGTGGCGGCCGGCCGACCGTTGCGCCACACCTTCGTCTCGCACTGCGCACAGTTTGTCACAGCTGTGACCTGGCGAACAATGACCTGCAAGGTGGCCGTACTTTCGCTCACGAGGGGCGGCCCCGGTCCGCCGAGGGCCGGCGGAAGCCCTCCGCACAGTGGCTCAGTTTACACGCACGTTTACCGGGCTGACTTCGCTTTCACCTGATAGGGAAACAAAGGAAGTCTCGTGTCACAGCCAGTCGCAGCTGCGGCCCGCCCTCGCTGGAGGAGGCGGGTTCCAACTGATGCAGACGTAGCCGATGCTCAACCAAATGCTGTCCGGTGGACCAATACGCTCGGCGATGGTTCTGTCCGGTGGACCAGTGCGCTCGGCGATGGTTTTGTCCGGTGGACCAGTGCGCTCGGCGATGGTTTTGTCCGGTGGACCAGTACGCTCGGCGATGGTTTTGTCCGGTGGACCAATACACTCGGCGATGGTTTTGTCCGGTGGACCAATACGCTCGGCGATGGTTTTGTCCGGTGGACCAATACACTCGGCGATGGTTTTGTCCGGTGGACCAATACGCTCGGCGATGGTTTTGTCCGGTGGACCAATACGCTCGGCGATGGTTTTGTCCGGTGGACCAATACGCTCGGCGGTGGTTTTGTTCGGTGGACCAATACACTCGGCGATGGTTTTGTCGGGTGGACCAATACACTCGGCGATGGTTTTGTCCGGTGGACCAATACACTCGGCGATCGCTTTGTCAGGTGAACCAGTACCCTGGGCGGTAGTTTCTTGCGTCAGCAGGTCAATTTTACTAGCCGATGGCCATGAAGCTGTTTAAGCTAAATATGCTGCAGCGGACTGGCTCAATTGGAGTCTTGAAGTTCAACGCTATCGCACTGGGGTATCTAAAACGATTTCTGGAACTTCTCATATACCAGGACAAATACCGCTATGACATATTTAGCAGCCCAAGCTGAATGTCAAGCTGTCGGGGACTTTACGCCGCGGTAAGGAAGACCATGATACAAGACGACTGGTCGGACACACTTCCTTTTTTAATTGTTCTGATATGCATTTGAACTACCGGTTAATGAGAGGAAATAAGACGGATTCAGACCGTTTATAATTAATCCTCCGCAGGCACGATCCAGTTCGATCCGCCATCCTCGCGTGGCTGAAGCCCTAAAACACCGTAATTTCTCCAAATGGTGGCTGTGGGCTGCAGTCTAGTTGGGCTGGTGGTTTATGAGGTCAATGGATGTCGTTCGACACGGTCCCTGTGGAGGGTATCGCGCGCCAAGTGCGTTCCGTCGCGTCGTGGCACCACGTGTGTCGGACCAGTGGGTCCGTCATGCCGCCGTCACGCCACGCACGGCACACACAGGCCGCTGACCTGCCGACCGGGGCGTCCCGGCTGGTGCTGGGACCCAGCCGCGGCACACACAGCCACGGCACACACAGCCACGGCACACACAGCCACGGCACACACAGCCACGGCACACACAGCCACGGCACACACAGCCACGGCACACACAGTCTGCTGACCTGCCGACTGGGGCGTACCGGCTGGTGCTGGGATCCAGCCACGGCACACACAGCCACGGCACACACAGCCACGGCACACACAGCCACGGCACACACAGGCCGCTGACCGCCGACCGGCGTACCGCTGGTGCTGGGACCAGCCGCGGCACACACAGCCACGGCACACACAGCCACGGCACACACAGCCACGGCACACACAGCCACGGCACACACAGCCACGGCACACACAGGCCGCTGACCTGCCGACCGGGGCGTACCGGCTGGTGCTGGGACCCAGCCGCGGCACACACAGCCACGGCACACACAGCCGCGGCACACACAGCCACGGCACACACAGCCGCGGCACACACAGCCGCGGCACACACAGCCGCGGCACACACAGCCACGGCACACACAGTCTGCTGACCTGCCGACCGGGGCGTACCGGCTGGTGCTGGGATCCAGCCGCGGCACACACAGCCACGGCACACACAGCCACGGCACACACAGCCACGGCACACACAGCCACGGCACACACAGCCACGGCACACACAGCCACGGCACACACAGCCACGGCACACACAGCCACGGCACACACAGCCACGGCACACACAGCCACGGCACACAGCCACGGCACACACAGCCACGGCACACACAGCCACGGCACACACAGGCCACGGCACACACAGCCACGGCACACAAGCGCCACGGCACATACAGCCACGGCACACACAGCCACGGCACACACAGCCACGGCACACACAGTCACGGCACACAGCCACGGCACACAGCCACGGCACACACAGCCACGGCACACACAGCCATGGCACACACAGCCACGGCACAACAGGCCGCTGACCTGCCGACTGGGGCGTACCAGCAGGTGCTGGAAACCAATAAGTAGCACTGGGACCCAATATCTGCTATCGGAACACAGCGACTAGTGTCGCGAAACAGGGACCGGTGTCGGGGCCCAGGAGCTGGCACTGGAACGCAGGGACTAGTGTCGGGACATGGCGGGATGTGTTTATACGTGGTGGAGCAGCGTCCAAAGACGGTGGTGGGTGCTGACAGACAGGACTGGGTGTCGTGACTCAGGGCTGTGTACACAACGATAGGTGACGGGACCTAGGGCCAGGTGCTGGTACACAAGGCCTGGTGTCGGGAAGCAGGGCTGAATCATAGAGACGGGTACTCTATGTTAGATGCCGTGGGATGCAGCAGTTTTGGTGTAGATGTCTCTACCTGCTGTAACTGCAAGTGACTGCTGTACAGCAGTTACAGTAACTGCTGTAACTGCAACTGCTGTAACCACATAAAGTCAACGGCCAGACAGTAACGGTTCAAACCTTTCCGCGGCTCCAATTTTGCCTGTTCATTCGCAATTATAAACTGGACCTGACAGCAATGAAAGTCACGAAACACGAACGGTGTTTTGTGTCAGCTAGTATGCCTGCATTGGACACAGTTCTATTTTCGCTAGCCATATCCCCTTCTCGGAGAAGGGCCGATGATCGAAGCAGTTGAAGGTGCCCCCAAGCCGGCCACCCTGCACAGCCCCCCCCCCACCGGAAGCCATTATGCACGCACACCCCTCTCCGAACTACACACAGGCACACTTTACCGGCGACTGATAGCCCACTCCACCCAGGACATTTCCCAATCCCGCGGCCCACCGGCGAAACAGTGTGGGCGGCGCCATTGACCGAGACCATGCATAAAGTGCGTGGAGGACCACCCAATACAAAATGATAGCTCACTGCGGTGCCCTCTGCGGGTACTGAATTGACTTTCAGAGACACTCTGACTTGGCCGGTCTGTGTTTGTACGAGTGTTGGATCGGAGCCATGGAATGACTTCCAAACACCGTGCCAGAATTATGACAGTCGAAGTGACAGAACGCCACGGCGGCGGAACGACTCGGCCGCGTGATGCGCGATACTGACTCACTCGCATCGATTCCGTGCTGTGTCGACTTTAGCGCGTCCGATGGCTCAAGCACTCCGACACTGAGGAACTCCCAGTGTCTGACCGAGTCGGGCAGTAGCGTATCGATCGTATCGTGTCCGATGGCTTAGACACTCCACACTGAGGAACTCCCAGCGCCTGACCGAGTTAGGCAGTGGCGTTTCGGCTGAATAGTGTCCGATGGCTTAGACACCCTACACTGAGAAACTCCAACGCCTGGTTAAGTCGGGCAGTCACGGCCAAAAATTCGTTCGATTGGCCAGAAATTGGCCAGAAATTGGCCGTTGCGATTCGTTCCTCTCCGTTTGTAGCCGGCAAGTGCGCCCACGGGTTCGCTGGCCAAGGCCCGCCAGTATCAGCATATCAACAGCCAATCAACGGCAACGAGACGTGAAGGTGTATCGGCCTCAACAAATAGTAGCGCAAGTAGCTGCTGGGGAATTCCACGACAGATCGACCAGGGCCCGGCATCCTCATGTCTCAGATTTTGAGCACAATTAGTGTGTAGGGTTATCTTATGCCCTGAATGCACCTGTGCGCATTTTATTTCGAGCAGGTCAACGGTTCAGAAGTCATAGCCTCGGGCATTTCTGAAAGACCACCCTGCAATATTATGCTCGGTGGCCGGTAACTAAGTGAATTAACAGTCAAAACATAAATATCCAGACATTTTTGAACTCGCAAAGATTTAAAGATTCCAATTCTGTCAACATTTGTTATATGTGATGAATAATACAAGAGTTACCTCATGACATCAGATCATGTGACCTGAGGTGACCTCGATGCCCTTTATTTTTTTCTCGTTTCTTGAATTCACATAATGGAACGACCATGCTTTGGATTGATATATAGCAAATAAAATATGGGAGTTTTTTCCTATAGATAATTATTTGGAGAGCGCTTACTTTACCATATTTGAAGTGTTTCCATCGTGTTTTATACCATCGTGTTACTTGGCATTGTGCGGATTCATGTATTCTAATGGACTTATGTACCTCCAATGAGACCCAATAGAAGCCTGTCTCCTCACCTTTTCAAGCATCCTGCTCCCACTCTCAAGAATTTAACATTATCGACAACTTATCTCACCTCCTCGGTTCTGATTATGAATCACAACGCAGAGTGCATGCCTCTTAAATTTCATAAGCATTTCATTGCCATTCTCCAATTATTGCACCATTCGAAGATATTTTTTGTAGGTTTTAACAAACCCTTTCAACGTCTCAGCGACTGTAGCCACAATGTTCACGTTGTTTTGGCAGCGGCGATGACGGAGTCGATGACAAAGCCAGCCTAGTTCCTCGGAGATCCACGTGGGGATCCGTGCGGGGATCATAAGCTCCTCCAGCATCCATGTGTAATGCCGGAAATAATGATCTCTACTTTTCAGCTCGTGTTCCCGTAATCACAATGGGCAATAATGTGCATTATCTCGATATCTAGCAAAGCGATCGGCTCAAGTCCGCAAATCGTATCCGAGGAGAAGAAACATGAGGCGACTGCGGGTTCCTGGAAAGCTTCCGATCTTGGAAAAAGCCGAAGGTAACTTCATAGTGCCCTATGATTGACAAATCAGGAAGCATGGAGGTCATATGGTTTGTGTAATCGATGAGCAACTTTAGGAAATGCCTAACATTTGGAGCCAGCATCCTTCCAACATTGTGGAAGAATTCAATCCAGAAACAAAGCCTGAATTGGTTTTTAATTGCGCTAAGATTTGTCTTCGTAGATCTCGTCAATATTGAAGTTACAGATTCTAGGCTTGACGCTGGGCAACCTGAATAATTGCAATGGCTGCAAACTAAGACAAGCTATGCCGACTGCAGGCGATTTCTCGAGCCCGGATCGTGCTCGTGGTCTGGCTCGTGCTCATGATGTACACGCAGGTAACCGAGGCCACGATTAACAAAGCCCACAACTTCGAGAACAAAACTAGTTCCGGAGTCACGAGCAACGACCTCCGGGTCAACGACCTCTCACCGGGTCGGTAGTGCCCTTCCTCTCGCAGATGACCTTGACCGCTACTGACGACGGCCCATCTCGACCCTGTAAATGGAGCAGGGGTCAGTTTCCTCTTATAGGGTGGGGCACGAGATCCGCAGACCATTCAGTTCAAGCATCTGTGCAGAATGTACCCAATATCTAATGCACGTGAGTGGGTAAGACGGGACACGATATCCGCGGAGCATTCAGATCAACCATCTGTGCAGAATGTACCTAATATCTAATGCAATGTGAGGAGGTCCCAGTTTTGTCCTTCCAGCAGTACAGCGTGCGTGCCAGGGGGATAGCTTCGACTGGCCGTGATCAGAGCTGCCTATTCGACATGTTCCACGGCTAGGTAGCGGAGAACTCGATTAGTCATAATAGCTCAGCTCAGCTTGGTT
>JAOTOL010001647.1:882500-915000 GCA_034440575.1 Imbricaverruca yamaguchii | reverse complement strand
GAAGCTGATATGACGATGGAGCTGGAGGATGGGGACAGTGGGGCTGATGGGCTGATGGAACTGATGGGAAGGGAAGCTGATATGACTGATGGAGCTGGTGGGTAGGATGGGGACCGTGGGGCTGATATGACTGATGGAGCTGATGGGACAGATGGGGACAGTGGGGCTGATGGGCTGATGGAACTGATGGGAAGGGAAGCTGATATGACTGATGGAGCTGATGGGGAGGATGGGGACCGTGGGGCTGATATGACTGATGGAGCTGATGGGACAGACGGGAAAGAGAGGGACGCCGATAACGCCGATTGGTTGGCATGAATGATGGATGGTTGGAACTGTTGAGGAGAGCAAGGCTGATGGAGCTAAAGGGACTAACGGAGCATATCTGACTGCTGGACCAGATGCGATTGAGGAGACGAGTTGAGCAAACGGCATTGACTGGATAGACTGACTGGGGAGGGCAGAGCGTATGAGTAAAATGGTTTAAATACAGCAGATAAGCTGACCGGACTGAGGCATTAAAAAGTAGATCATGGCTTCGATGCTACCTAGACATACAATGTAATATTATTGTTCATACCACTCACAAGCATTGCCCACTGTGGTCGATGCTCCATTCTTATGTATCACAGCTTCCGACATCCTTCCCGCCAAGTGTTCAGCTGATAATTAAACCCATTGCGCATGATTGTAGCTCAGCCTGAGGAAGTAACGCAACTCCGCTTCCGGGAAGAGTGACACTAATCACCAGGAGAGTGCTGTGGCATGGCAGTAAACTAAATCAGTGCTAGCTCAACCATCGCCCGCGTGGACGGTGCATGGAATAATTCGTCTCAAAAAGTTATTTCCCATTCACCCAATATTTATAACATTCCTACCCTGTGGTGGGAATTTGAAGCGCATCCATAGACCGCATGCTCGTTATCTAAGTATTTTCGGAGAGGAAGGGAGTCCAACAATTCGCGAAATGTGTGGGTGGAAGGAGTGCAGTGCTTTTGAGATCTAGCAAACGAGCAAGACGATTTTGGCACAGAGAAAGGCAATCCATTCATCGTAACGCATGCATTGATGCAAAACAAAAGTTAGAAGATGCTGACACTGGTAGTTTCAGGAACTGCCAAACACGAAAATTAGGAAATACTTCATGACCGACAATCTGGAAATTAATAAGTGTTTTAATACAAAAATATATAAAATAATAATTTGTATGCTTATAAACTGACGGCATAATTCATAGATCTGAAATGGGAGCTATATGTGATATGATCTACCGCTTGAAATTGTTGTTTTAAATAAATATATCCAAACATAATGTATTTTGGAAAGATTAAACTATCGTGCAAGACACACAACACAATGACAAAATGCAAAATTAACTTACTAACCAGTAAAATACGCGCTTAATTTCGCCTGGCACCAGACATCCGGCAAAACGAAACTAATGAACTCATGTGGTCCTATCAACATTACATGTGGCTTGCATACACGACACTGCGATTTGCAAGGTTAAATCGTCACATCACCACACAAACCAGGACGCTACATTGCTGTTCAGAGCTGGTTTCCTACACCTAATACAGATTGACTCATTTATTTTTCTTTTAGCATGGCTCCTCGCCTTTTATAGGATGTGTGTTCGCCATCAACCGCATGATCGGTGCATGGAATAATTCGTCTTGAAAAGTTATCTCCCCTTCATCCAGTATTTATAACATTCCTACCCCATGATGGGAATTGGAAGCACATCCATAGACCGATATGCTCATTATCGAAGTCATTACGGAGGGGATGGGAGTCCGATGTGTCGCTAAATGTGCGAGGGGAAGACATGCAGTCCCCTTAAGATCTCATACACAAGCTGATTCTGACCAAACCAGCGAAATCTCACATTCATATAGCGAAGACAAGCGCCACTGCGGACGCTGTGCGAGCGACGAGGACATGGTGATGACATGGCGAGGACATACGAGACATAGCGAGGACTTACGAGACATGGCGAGGACTTACGAGACATGGCGAGGATCTACGAGACATGGCGAGGACATACGAGACATGGCGAGGACATACTAGACATGGCGAGGACATGGTGATGACATGGCGAGGACAAACGAGACATGACGAGGACATACGAGACATGGCGAGGACATGCGAGACATGGCGAGGACTTACGAGACATGGCGAGGACCTACGAGACATGGCGAGGATCTACGAGATATGGCGAGGACATACGAGACATGGCGAGGACATACGAGACATGGCGAGGACATGCGAGACATGGCGAGGACATGGTGATGACATGGCGAGGATATTCGACTCCAGGCCTGCATGAAAATGGATGGGGATCACAGCAGACATAACACTTATGAACCTACCACAACTGCGCTCTCTTCACAGCCCGTGGAAACGTACACATATTTCGTCCAGTCTCGACGAAAGCGCAGGAATTCGAGGGCAGACTACACGTCGCTGCATAGTGCAATGTGTTCCTCACAGCTTACTTTGTATCTGATCAGGCAACTTTGTCTATTTTTTAACCACTTTAGGTGACAGTTTTGCTTTCATTTTCCTAATTATTTTTTTCCAGGTGATAACATCATTCTTTATTTTTTTGCATGCCATTGTTGACATATTCTTCAAACAGTTATATTCCTTGTCTTTACCTTACATTGTGCTAGCGCTTCAGACAAGCACTTACCAGCATTTCACCATCAGTATACAGAGTAACTGCGTGCCAACGCAGCTGTGTCAGTGCGTAGTTCTTGTCTGATCACGCACATCTCTATGGAAGCCATTCTCCGCCATGCTGCGTCTGCGCGGCTGCGTACGTGCAGTACGCGATAAAGTGCCCCTCGCAGAAACAATGTCTATACACCGGCCCCAGGTCGCGTAGAGTCGGCCCACTGGGGCGGGGATGGCCGAGTGGCTAAGGTGTCGGGCTATGGGTACCAAAGGTCCCGGGTTCGACTCTAGCGCCACTCAGGACATTTCCCACTCCCGCGGCCCACCGGCGAAACAGTGTGGGTGGCGCCATTAGTCGTGAATGTGCGTGTGTGTGTATGTGTGCGTGTGCGTGTGTGTGTGTATGTGTGTTGTTGTGTGTGGAGTTACCTCTCTGTCCAGGACCCTGGTGAGCGTGATGTTGCTGGTGCCCGGCTGGATGGTGACGGGGTAGTCGGTCCGGTCCAAACTCAGACTGATGTCTCCCCGCACGGACGGGTCTCCGCGAAACGGCAGGGTACCTGGATAACACACACACACGGCCACCCGCCGGCACAGTGTCAGCTGACGCCGGGACAGTGTCAGTGAACTGGTCAGCTGACGCCGAGACAGGTCAGCTGACGCCGGAGTCAGTTGGTCAGCTGACGCCGGGACAGTGTCAGCTGACGCCGGGACAGACCCGGGCAGTGTAACGCCGGCATCAGTACGTTACGGACAGTGTCAGTGAACTGGTCAGCTGACGCCGGGACAGTGTCAGTGAACTGGTCAGCTGACGCCGGGACAGTGTCAGTGAACTGGTCAGCTGACGCCGGGACAGTGTCAGTGAACTGGTCAGCTGACGCCGGGACAGTGTCAGTGAACTGGTCAGCTGACACCCACGTAGTATCAGCTGTACATGAATCCATCGCTACATCACCGGAAACGGAAGCATTGTATACAAAAATACACACAGGGCGCGTGGTGTACGCTCCCACGTCCTGTTGGGCGCCAAAGCACACGTCTTCCCTCCGTGATCGATTTCTGTGAATGATGAGTGCGTAGCGTGGCTTCAGCAGGTCCCAGCTGCTAAGAGCAACTGAAAACACAACAGCAAGGCGCTCTTCTGACGTGGCCGCCAGCAAGACATCAAACAAAAGTGTCACATTATATTGCAAGCATACACAAATACGTGGCAAACGTCTGACCGGTCTGTCGGCACCGATCACCGCTCACCGACTCGTCTCACCCTCACACATACGGTAACAGACACCACACCACCACCAAACGTCGATCACCGCTCACCGACTCGTCTCACCCTCACACATACGGTAACAGACACCACACCACCACCAAACGTCGATCACCGCTCACCGACTCGCCCCACATCCCTTCACACCACACCACCACCAAACGTCGTCACCGCTCACCGACTCGTCTCACCCTCACACATACGGTAACAGACACCACACCACCACCAAACGTCGATCACCGCTCACCGACTCGTCCTCCACATCGGTAACAACACCACACCACCACCAAACGTCGATCACCGCTCACCGACTCGTCTCACCCTCACACATACGGTAACAGACACCACACCACCACCAAACGTCGATCACCGCTCACCGACTCGCTCACCCTCACACATACGGTAACAGACACAACACCACCACCAAACGTCGGTCACCGCTCACCGACTCGTCTCACCCTCACACATACGGTAACAGACACCACACCACCACCAAACGTCGATCACCGCTCACCGACTCGTCTCACCCTCACACATACGGTAACAGACACCACACCACCACCAAACGTGGATCACCGCTCACCGACTCGTCTCACCCTCACACATACGGTAACAGACACCACACCACCACCAAACGTCGATCACCGCTCACCGACTCGTCTCACCCTCACACATACGGTAACAGACACCACACCACCACCAAACGTCGATCACCGCTCACCGACTCGTCTCACCCTCACACATACGGTAACAGACACCACACCACCACCAAACGTCGATCACCGCTCACCGACTCGTCTCACCCTCACACATACGGTAACAGACACCACACCACCACCAAACGTGGATCACCGCTCACCGACTCGTCTCACCCTCACACATACGGTAACAGACACCACACCACCACCAAACGTCGATCACCGCTCACCGACTCGTCTCACCCTCACACATACGGTAACAGACACCACACCACCACCAAACGTCGATCACCGCTCACCGACTCGTCTCACCCTCACACATACGGTAACAGACACCACACCACCACCAAACGTCGATCACCGCTCACCGCCTCGTCTCACCCTCACACATACGGTAACAGACCACACCACCACCAAACGTCGATCACCGCTCACCGCCTCGTCTCACACTCACACATACGGTAACAGACACCACACCACCACCAAACGTCTGTCACTGTTCACCAACTCGTCTACACCTCACACATACGGTAACAGACACCACACCACCACCAAACGTCGATCACTTTTCACCAACTCGTCTACACCTCACACATATGGTAACAGACCACACCACCACCAAGCGTCGATCACCTCTCCCCAACTAGTCTACACCTCACACATACATTAACAGACCAGGCCAGGACCAAACGTTCATCACTACTCACCAACTGCTCTACGCATCACATATAAGGCAATAGGTCACATCACTACCAAATGACCAGACGACACAAACCTCTCTTACCTATAACGGCGCCGACGGGGAGATCCTCTCGGACGAAAAATGTGGCAGCGGACTTGGACCCCCTTAGATTGCATCGCAAGTCTGAAACAGGAACACTAATTTACACTCGTGCAAAACAACACAATGCAATGTCCTCATATGAAGGCACCACTGGCCGTATTACAATTATTGGCAGCAAACAGTGTCATATTTGACGTCATGTGACTGGATACGGTCTGCCCCGGATATCATTCCCAATAACTGTCTAGTTCAGTATTAAAAATGGTCGTCTATGTAATTATGTAATTCCGTACATGCTCAGTTATGCAGCATGCATTTAACTTCATGCGAGTGTTCACTCGAAACATCCCTGCAATGCCCATAGCATGGACTAAGGAGAGGGACGAGCGTGAGGAAAACATAGCAGCCAGCTGGAGCCTGAACCTCGGGCTCACCGTCCTCTGCTACAGTGAGTCACCTGATCATGTTCTTGTCGCCAGCTAAAGCAGTTTAACTGCTACTCAGCGATGCCGGTACAGGACAACGATCAGGATGGTGGCACGTCGGGTTCATTCCAGAAAAAGAGGTCGATTCAGGTGTTTGGTGGTCTAGTTGGGCTACCTCAATATAAATGTGTTCAGTAGGGCTGCGAAATAATCTTGTTCAGACTCAACCTTGGGTGAGCACAGCTTACTATGAGGGGGAGGGGACATGCGTGCGCCTCCAAAAGTACACTGAATCACGCCCCTGCTACTACTGCCCACTTACGGCCTGCTTTTCCGGGTAAATGTCTGCTACTCTCTCATGCACCAGGCGACACTAACTGCTCCGTCTGCCGTCTACCGCTGTCCATATGCAGGATGCGGCTGCCCCGGAAGTCGATGCCTTGTGCGTCACATCGTCACCTGCTCCACTGGCGCATGTCTGCTGCAGTCTCATACAGCAGACATCAGCTGATCCGTCTACCGTCTGCTGCAGTCCCATACAGCAGACATCAGCTGATCCGTCTACCGTCTGCTACTGTCCCATACAGCAGACATCAGCTGATCCGTCTACCGTCTGCTGCAGTCCCATGCAGCAGATAGTTGATCCGTCTACCGTCTGCTGCAGTCCCATACAGCAGACATCAGCTGATCCGTCTACCGTCTGCTGCAGTCCCATACAGCAACATCAGCTGATCCGTCTACCGTCTGCTGCAGTCCCATACAGCAGACATCAGCTGATCCGTCTACCGTCTGCTGCAGTCCCATACAGCAGACATCAGCTGATCCGTCTACCGTCTGCTGCAGTCCCATACAGCAGACATCAGTTGATCCGTCTACCGTCTGCTGCAGTCCCATACAGCAGACATCAGTTGATCCGTCTACCGTCTGCTGCAGTCCCATACAGCAGACATCAGCTGATCCGTCTACCGTCTGCTGCAGTCCCATACAGCACACATCAGTTGATCCGTCTACCGTCTGCTGCAGTCCCATACAGCAACATCAGTTGATCCGTCCCACGCGCTGGAGTCCCATGCAGCAGATAGTTGATCCGTCTGCCGTCTGCTGTAGTCCCATACAGCAGACATCAGCTGATCCGTCTACCGTCTGCTGCAGTCCCATGCAGCAGATAGTTGATCCGTCTACCGTCTGCTGCTGTTCAGCATGCAGAATGCAACTGCCCGATAAATCACGAACTGATTACATGCATGTCGCCTGCTACGCTGGCTTGCGCTATCCGCTGTTTCTCTGTCTTTCGCCGCCTGATGTCCGGTCATAAGTACGAAGTACAGATGTACCAGTGCTGCTGTCCTGCTATAAGTACAGATGCACCAGTGCTGCTGTCCTGCTATAAGTGCAGGTGTACCGCGGCTATTGTACTGTTATAATGGCAGGTGTACCACGACTACTTATAAATGCAGATGTACCACGGCTACTGCCCTGTTATACGTGCAGGTGCACCTCGGCTGCTGTGCCGTTATAGGTGCTTCCCTCACACTGTCACGGGGGCGTCCTTAAATATTCTCTTCTGACATCCAAACTGAGCGTTGCATGCAGGCAAAGGGCACAACATCGGAATGTCATCGACGAATACGGCCCGAAAGTGATGTTCTTATTTTTTATTTAAAAAAATTTAAAGATCAATTTGGACATCTAAATCGCGATTTTTAAGGCAAAGCGGATTTCCAAAATATCTTTTATATTTGCACATTAGGGTAAATTGGGTCATGCAATGTAACTAGCACCACTTAAGTTGTGAAAATTGGAAATAAACCATGAAAACAGCAGTGTCTAAATAAGGCTATCCAACATTGAGCACCTATTAATGACCTGACCTCATGTCACTTGACAGAGGTGAAGCAAATTGGAATTGGATAAGAAACTTCTATTTATGCCTGTGCATGCATATAGAGGTAAAATGATGCTAGAAAAACATGCATATTCATACAGCAGGAAAATTTGGCCAACATGGGCCAAAAGTGGTTATCACCTTAGATCGCTGACTAGAAACAAACATATGACAGGTACATTTAGGGAGCACTGCCAAATTCCACCAACGTAGCAAGTTTCTTTTCAATATCCCTTCATGTGTACGAGTTATCGATCCTCAAACATTTTTAGATGTGGTCATCTTTAACCTGAGTTAGGTGAATGACCTTACATGACCTGAGGTTGAAAGTTTCATGTTAGACGTAGAAATGATCAAGGGAAGGTATTTAAAAAAATATGGCGCTGTGTGCCTCCTTTTTCCGCTTTTGTGGAACAATCTTAGTGGGTGTAAACAACCCCTAGATGGGCCGGTTCATTTTTCCGTCTGTGCGGTCCAATACTCGCACTCCGTCTGGTGGGAACGGGTTATTGAGGACCCAGTATCTAACTCTTACTTTAACCTTTGCACGTCAATGAACTGGGTATCATCGGAATGCCCTCGACGAATAGGGTCCAAATATAGTCTCATTTTTGTGTTGAATAATTTTCAACGACAAAATTGCTATTTAAAGTAAATGTTCACTTTAAAAAATATACTATATCTTAATTGCTGGTACAGGCACATAGCAGAATAGCATGCCATCTGGCAGCTAATTACACAGCCAATAACACTTGTCAATTATTGTTCGCTATTGGATAAACACCGATGAACTACTCGGATGGCCTTGACCTTGACTATGATTAATAATTTTGGTTTCTCTTGGAAATGTAAGCCGTGCAACACAATTTGAATACTGCATAGACCATGAAAACACAACAATATACCATGTAAATAAGGGAGTCTAAATAGGCTTCGTTCCCTTTGCGTACTTTGCCTTGTCCTGGTCTCAAGTCACTTGACAGAAGTCAGACAAATTGGACCAGGAATTTCTGAATATTCAGCATACAAAGAAAGGCAAAAACACGGTTTGAAAATCATAAATATTGACAAAAAATAGCATGGGCCCACCATTGACAGCTATCTTAGCTCGCTGACCTGACCGCAAACAAAAATCCGAAACAATGCGTTGGAAGCATTGCCAAAGTGTAGTCATGTAGTAAGATTCACTTCAATATAACATAACGCCTATGAATTGTCGATCCTTAAATAAACTTGTCTGAGGTCAATTTCCTCAGATGACCTTAACCTTGACAATTACCCATAGTCTTCGTCTCATGGGGTAACTTAAGTTGTGGAATGCATCTTCGATAATATTTAGGCAAAGTAAACACGAAATAAAAAAGAGAACAGGATAGCATGGATGGACTTCGCCTACTTTGCGCACGTTACCTTCACCTCGCCAAGGGTCACTCGACGAGGATCAAATGGGGTCACAGTAGCTCAGTCGGTGGGAAGTTAGAATCTTAATTATAAGATCGTGGGTTCGAATCCCACAACCCGCAGGATTACCGAGAGTCTGCCCGTGACCAACCGGCGTGGGAGGTTGGCAACGCCATATGACTCAGCGGTCGGAAGTGTCGTAAAAGAGCCCAAGTACGATGGTGGTCAAGCAACTTGGATAAGGAACAGCTTCTCCTGATGCTTCTGCATGCATACCAAGGTTGGAGATGGTCCTCTAACCTGAGCTAGGTGATTGACATTACATGACTTAAGGTTAAATTTTCACGTCAGACGCAAAAAAAATAATGGAAATGTAATCAAGATGCCGAGGAGCTGCTCCCAAAGGTTTTTCCTCTGTCCAGAAAAAAAACCTTGAAGAGTACAAAATACCTCCACTCTTCTCCAACCGAAACGGGGCAGGTTAACACGCGCCATGGAGGGCCTCTGAAAATTACGAGCACTGGAGGGGAGGTGGATTCGGCCCCCTTAAGATCTCGGATCCTATTAAAACTGGAGGAACGAAATTAGCAGGGTGGATGGATACGGTAGTGAACTCTATTGTGTACAAATTCCATGACCTTACTTCAATATCTTCAAGGTCAAATGAGGTCAAATTATCATAATTTTCTGGTTTTGCGTGGCTTGGCTTGTCGTTGTCGTGGATAGCTGTGATTGTATTTAAATGCTCCAAAATGGACATCAATGAAGTTTTGGACATTACTAAGGGTGCAATAAAGGTGCTACACCAGGCATTTGACCTCAGGTCACCTGTATAGCAGCACTTTATCAGGTCATTACCTGCTCCAGTTACCGGAACCGGGCCGCCCGCTCGACTGCTCCGTTGGGCGGCTCGGGGCAATCGGCTTCGCAAAGAAAAGAGTGAAGCACATGAATAAAGTATGGAAACGCTTAGGTACACAATGACAAACAGTAGTTTTCTGGACGTGTAGGGAGTAATATGCAAAGTGACACCAATCGCATGAGTCGTTTGCATTTATGATAACATTCCAGTTGATCAGGTTTGGTTTCATTAACCTGTCATGAACTTGACCTGACTTGACCTCGGTGACCTAACATGACTATGAAACTACATAGCATAACAATATGTAACAGGTCGCTAGTGTTACGAAGAACCCTTTTGCCAATATACGGGAAGCGCATCAGCGCCGATATTTGGCTTGGCACTGCGAAATGTTTTTACTTTAACGGTCTCCTAACTTGACAACTTTTCGGCCGATTTTCGTTTTTCTTGTTTTAAACAATCCGCAGGTCATTTATAAGCAGGCACACAAACAATGGCGTATATCGGCCAGTAAAATCTGGAGTTATGTGCTAAAAACCGGAGGGGTGGACGGATATCCCCCTGTAGGGCTCGTGCTAAGATGAAAAGTTGAACTTACACCGGATGCAAAACAAAATGTTAAAGAAGTTGAAGAAAAGTCAAACAATTCCGAGGTGCGCAACCCTTCAGCAATAGAGCACCAACAAAATTACAAAAAGACAACAGCCATGGGAGACACGCTGATGCTAAACCTCACAAATATCCACCCTTTTCGCATACCAAATAACAGCATGAGACTCATCGGAACTAGCTACTTGATTGCGATACTTTAGTATAAATGAATACTATATACCTGATTGATGTAGTGAGGGTGTGGACGAGCGGAGATGCTGAGTAAATAAAGCTAGCTTCACCTTGGAATTTACAGTCGAAAGGGCATTGCTGCATTTCTTCGCAGTAATGCACTTCGAAAGCACATCTTGATGCCTTCGTCTCCATGTGGAAGGTACTTCGGTGCTATGCCAACGCACCTTGCCGGATTAGGGGATGACTTCTTTCTCTATGCCACTGGATTTGATCCATAACCCTTCTATCATTTTCCAACGATTTGTCTATACTCTCTGGCATTTTGTATTCTCTCCGGACTGAATAGCTTCTTTCCTGACAGTGAATTCCCCTTCCGACAGTACCTTCTGGAGCAATATTACGCTACTTGACGGCGGCAGGTGCCGCATTTCTACCGATCGTGTATCGCACGTGCGCCCCTTGACAAGATCACGTGGCGGAACACGTGACAGCTTAGCTACGGCTCCACGGTGCAACATAATTTCCGGCTATTATCGCGTCAAGGGTAGCTGTGGCTTGTCGAGGGTGGCAGATGCGGGCTGGGTCAGACCAGAGGGGAGCAGTAGCAGTTAGCTCCTGCAGCTGCCGTGACAGGACTTGAATCCGGAAACTCACAGCTACAGAGCAGTAGCGAAGGACTTCACGGCTACAGGACAGGCGCCCGGAGCTTTACAGCTACAGGACAAACGCCGATACTGCACGGCTACAGAACAGTAGCGAAGGACTTCACGGCTACAGGACAGGCGCCCGGGGCTTTACAGCTACAGGACAAACGCCGATACTGCACGGCTACAGAACAGTAGCCATGGACGTCACGACTACGGGACAGACAGCCGGGACTTCACAGCCACGGGAAAGACAGCCGGGAGTTCACGGCCACGGGACAGTCAGCCGGGAGTTCACGGCGCAGGACAGTCAGCCGGGAGTTCACGGCCACGGGACAGTCAGCCGGGAGTTCACGGCCACGGGACAGTCAGCCGGGAGTTCACGGCTGCAGGACAGACAGCCGGGACTTCACGCAGGAATCGGGACTTCACGGCCACGGACACAGCGTTCAGCCGGGAGTTACGGCCGGGATAGCCGGGACAGGGACAGTCAGCCGGGAGTTCACGGCCAGGGACAGTCAGCCGGGAGTTCACGGCCACGGACAGTCACAGTTCAGCAGGCCCGGGATTACGGGGACAGACAGCCGGGAGTTCACGGCTACGGGACAGACAGCCGGGACTTCACGGCCACGGGACAGTCAGCCGGGACTTCACGGCCACGGGACAGTCAGCCGGGAGTTCACGGCCACGGGACAGACAGCCGGGACTTCACGGCCACGGGACAGACAGCCGGGACTTCACGGCCACGGACAGGGCTTCGGCCACGGGACAGTCAGCCGGGAGTTCACGGCCACGGGACAGTCAGCCGGGACTTCACGGCCACGGGACAGTCAGCCGGGAGTTCACGGCCACGGGACAGTCAGCCGGGAGTTCACGGCCACGGGACAGACAGCCGGGACTTCACGGCCACGGGACAGTCAGCCGGGAGTTCACGGCCACGGGACAGTCAGCCGGGAGTTCACGGCTACGGGACAGTCAGCCGGGAGTTCACGGCCACGGGACAGACAGCCGGGACTTCACGGCCACGGGACAGTCAGCCGGGAGTTCACGGCTACAGAACAATGCACTGATACCTGGACTACCGGCGCCACGACTTGTGCTACATCGCAACAACAAAAAATGCCGGTGCATGACTGGCTAAAAAGCGATTTTACAGTTAATTCGCATTAGTAGAATGGTCATGGAAATATAACTCAGTAACACGGTGCTACTGGTTAGTCGCATCAGTAGATGGCCATGGAAATCAAACTCGGCAAAGCCGTGTCACAGCTCAATCGCATCAGTAGATGGCTGTGGAAATGAAACTCGGTATGCACCGCAAATGCAAAACAAACAGTGACAGGAGACGGAGAAGGGCGCCATGTACGAAATGGGGCGACATTTTGAGGTGAACGCCTTCTTGTTGACATTAAACATAGGTCAGACCAAGTGAAACAGTAAAATGTACCCGTGTGCCAAAAAGGCACATTCAAAACATAGACCACCATCTCGAAGGCGACTCTATCGCCAACTTCGGTGTGTCACATCCGGATTTGTGGCCACTGGACGAGATTCAGCAGCATCCAGTCTTTGAATGCGTTTTACCGGTTTGGCTACCTAAGCATATTTTACCCTTGGATAAAACCAACGTCAGGCTCCTATCTGCGCGAAGTACCTACAAACGTGTACTTCGATTTGCGCTCATCTGTTCCACAACATACTTCCATGACGAAGAACTTAACGGTTAGGCGCAAACTGTGTGCTATGTCGGAGGAACATGGAAGTCTATGTATTGTGAGAATATATCATCGTAGCAAATAATCGCACATCCTATTCACTGCACCTGGGCAGCCCGAGTCGAGTAGACTTCGCCAGCCATTGTATATTGTGCCATTGTGCCAGGCGTTGAACGTGTTTTGTGTACCCGCTGTTCCATTAGTGTCGCTATTTTATTAGTGTCATCCAGCGTCGGCGGAAGTATTATACTGTTGAAAGCATATACACATCCCAAACTTAAAAGCATGCATCATCAGCTTTCATGGTATCGCTAATTTGCTTTGAAAAACCTGGAATCCTGTGTCAAACAATGGCATTCAAACGAACACCTGAAACGTCCAAACAAAAACGATGCGAAGTCGTATGCAGGTTTGAAATCGCCAGAATAGGCAACTTGTGCCCGTTTCTGCTGGAAATCTCCAGATTGCACCTCCACCCCACCTCAATTCACTCTTGCTGAACAACATCTGCAGTTGCATGAGTTATGGCCTGCATTGCAGGTGTGCATAGCGAATGCAGGCACAAAGTTCCACTCCTTCGACGGAGACGTCTGTTGCACCTGGTGCATTGCGCTCTACATTGTACATACATCTGGTATGTTGCTGCACGCAGCAGCACGTGCTGGTACATTGCACCGTACATTGTACATCCATCGGACGTGCACTCACAGCAGCAAGTCTGCTGTTCAGCTGGACTAGGTGTGCCATATTCGCCAAGATGTCTCACTACTATCGGCTTTCCCGGGGCGACGGCGAAGATGCGATTGTACTGGACAGCTTCTGGGTCGCTGCACGTACTCCCAAACCGCGGGAGATGTCATAATGAGATCAACGCACCGATGTGAATCGTCGCGGCGTGTGTGCGCTTCTGAATGCGAAGATGAGGTCTCATAATGCGAGCGAATATTTACCGTTACAAAACGGATCTGACATTGGTTTCATTCCGTGTCCCAATTCAAATTGTTCCTAATGCGCCTGCATGCAGCTCATGCACAGCGAGGAAAACGTGGGACACTATTAGAAACGTCTTCGGGGAAATATGGATCAAATAAGATGATTTAATACATGCATGTCGCACACAAACGCACAGACATACACACACACACACGCATACATGTACGTATATATAAATATACGTACAACAATATATATATATTGTATGACATATTCTTGCAGAGGGTTTGCGGAATCAGAGTCAGCGCAAAGCGCAAGCTTGTTGCATTGACCCCGAACCTACCTTCCGAGCGGTCACTTCCAGTTTTGCAGCTCAGTTTTGACCGAGAGTTGAGCGTACCCACATAGCTGACACGGCCGCCTCGCGGCTGCGCTCCGAACACTGCCTGGCCAGTTGTCGACTGGCCATCTCCGTCAGAAGCGTACAGTGACTCGAACCTGTTGTGCCAAGACGAGGAGACTTTGCAGACCAGCGCTCCATCTACTGAGCTAGCCAGTACGCTGTTTACAATGCAATTTTCAAAAGTCCCGCTGCGTACCCAAATATACCGGCTCGCAGTATCTAGAAAGCCATTATGTTTTGGCAGTAATTTGGTTGTATCCAAATTTGGTAGCAGAGTAAGCAATACAGCATTGGTGCAGATGGGACAACAGAGAGCACCGCTCATTTTGAGAACTCTTGGAGAAAATAAACAGCTGCAATGATAATGAAGATGTTTTACCGAATCTGTTCAGCTTCATTTTACCGAATTTTACAGCGTTTTAACGAATCTGTTCTTGTCGAGCTCCGATCCACCGGAGTGCCAAAATTGATGTCGCTGCCTGTGTGCGTCGTGAATTACGTCCCTTTTCAGGCCCTGGAGGCTTTCTTTTTGGGGATGGTTTTGAAAATTGAAGATTTGGGGGATGAGAAATACCCGGTGCATTGATCTACTGATTAGCTAAATGTAAATTCCTACTTTACACAATTTTTACTTTCTCCTCTTACCAACAAAAAATTAACCAATGTTTTGTCTTTCTGAGGTAGTTACAAACGACCCGTAAACATGCATATAAATTTACTCAGCTACATCGAAAAGTGCATGGTGTGGCTGATATTTGTGATTTTGGCCCAAAACACCAATAATGGTGAAACAAGCCATCAGAAATATCCTAGAATTCCGAGATAACGGTCTTGGTAACTTTGATCAGATCAGCACTAGCATTGACAGTTTCTTGTATTTCCTTACTCGGGAATATGTGGCATGTGCTATTTTTGGAGATGACCTCACTGATCCCACCGTAGGTGAGTGATCTGTAATCATTTGACAACATATTTTTATAAGACATGCAAAATTGATGCAGTACAAGCTGTGCCAAGTTTGGGTGCGCTATTCTAGATGTCACAGAACAATCACAGGGTTGGAGGCGGGTTCTTCCCCCCCCCCCCCCCCGGCCGACCAGGCGGCGAACTATCCCAGTTGCATTGTCGGCTTTGATCTGAATACGTGGAAATATAAAGCAAGTTGCATTCACTCTGTCTCTCTCCCTCTCTTCCACCTTACCTCTCTACTTCTACCCCTCCTCTCTCTTCGAAATTTGCTTACCTCGGTTACCGGATGGCAGCAAGATTCATGTGTGGTTGCTCGCTACGCCATGCTTTCGCAGTACTGCTATCGTTCGCCAGTATCGTTTGTCAGCTAATCAGCTAGCGAATTGTTCCCACAACAACAGCAGTACGTGAACATAGTGGCATTGAGCAGCGCGGGTCGTATTGATACTGCGCATTGCATATCATTCGAGGCTATCTGTTGTTCTGGGACAAGGTGAGATGTTCGGCTGACTTGTGAGATATTTATAGATGTATTCGTATGGGGCATTGATAGACGTTCCACACCTGTGAGCCCCCACGACCTTTGCCAGCAGACTGCCCTTCGTGACTTCCGCCGGGTGTGACTGTGTGCAGGACTCCAGCAGTCAGGAGACGCTGATGAGTTGTCGACGAGGGTGGACTGGTACGCTGCTCTGCGTAATCACCGCGTTTACGTGGCCGGCCAGGCAAGTGCCCGGCTGCCGCCCTTTGCCATCGAAAGTCGAATTAATAGTGGCCAATTAGCAGCAATTTTATCGCGACAAGTATCTGCGATCCGGACGGAGTTTCCCTAGTGTCAAGCCACAGTAAGTACTGGGCTACCAGCGGAACCCGACTTCTCCACAGCGTTGCCGTGATCCCGGGTTTGATTAAGGTTCGCTGGATCTGGACTTCATCTCGGACCAAGCTGGACGAGATGAAGATCGAAAGCAATATCGTTGCAATTGTTCCGACGACCAAGCAGTCGAATTAGTTGCTGCTGCCTGTCACCTATGGACACGACTATCCAAGATCCAAGATGAAGACCGTTGCAAACTGACGAGACTCGCACCAGGATCAAAATATCTGGTGTCGCAAGACGTGGACTGGACCAGGCTCACTACACCTTCGGAGCCATCCAGAAGGGAAGGCTGCATCTGGTCTTACGAGTAAGGACTGTTGAGTACGTCCAGGCTTGTTTTATCCTCATCAGCCCAAATTCTGACTCCTATTACCGTTTAGAATCTGATGTTGCATTTTCGGATTATTGTGTGTCCAAACCTCAGAAGCTGAAGTGAAATATAATTCCTCATTATTCGAGTAGAGAGTTCCACAGTATCCACAGTAGTTATTTGTGTGTAAGAAAGCACTTGATATCCATATCTGTGTGACATATTTGTGCGACATTTTACAAGCTGGAATCACGCATTGTAATTTAATTATGGCGTAGGCACACAATTCCGTTCTTTAACCCGCCCCCGTCTCTCCGTCAGATCCTCACACCCCGTCTCGAGAGGGGGTCGTTATGGACCCTGCTCTTATCTCAAAACTAAGCATCGCACGAAAAGGAAATTGGTATTATCGGAAAGCGGTCGACGGGTAGGGCCGGACACCACGCAATTTCCCCCTAAAAAAAGTGACGTCACTATGGGGCCTAGGTATTCTCGACTTACATCATGTTTGTGGCTCTGGGGAGTTCATTTTGAGGGAGGTTTTGAAGAAAAAAATTAGAAAAGGAAAACGAAATCGACCAGTACCATACATTTTTTTTTGTCACCCAGAAATCAATTTTTTTTAAAATAAAAAATATTGAGTTTTCAAGTTTTCTTTAATTTTCCTTTTCTAATGGGTAGGGTAGGCCGCAAAATGTTCTTCGAAGTCAACTTGCTCCAATAAAAATGTTTACTTTAGCCAGAATCTTCGATTTTAACTCTAATGGGCAAATATGCAACACTAATAATTTATCACAAGCTGAAAAATGAAAAATTCCTCCGGTGCATTTTGTTGCATTCCTAAAGATAAGCAAACGTTGAAAGTTTTATTAACATACCTTTATCCGTTGAAGCGTGACGACTGGCTTAGCATTTTGGAGGTGACCTCCTTGGACCTTGACAAACTCGTTGACCCTAGAATATCTGACTTCAAAATCTTGACATAACATGTCAAATTGATGTGGGAAGAGGTATGCCAAATTCGGCGCTCAGCCGCGCGCCGTTCTTTCACTGTCTGCGGAAAACCTTAGGGGGTCGTCCACGACCCCCCCTCCCGAGACGGCGCGGGTTAACGTCATGTAATAGTGTGAAATTCGAGTGAATATGGCGACAATTCGGAACAGATGCTCAATGATTCAACACTGCAAGTGAACCCGTTAAGTCACACAATATGCCAACAGTTGAAAGCTTAAGTGCACAAATTGGACGATTGATGTCAATTACCATGTCAGACAATTATTCAGAAGCGTCTGTGGTGGCATATAAGAATGCGAGTAGCATTATTAATGGACGCGAAACGCCGTAAAGCGCGTCACGAGGTGACGAAGAAGTGCTTCCGGCCTCCGGAGCGTGACGGTCGGGCGGGGCCTGGTCGGTCAGGCGACATTTTGCACCATTCGCACGAGAGCAGACTCGCTCGCGACAAGTCGTTGCGGTGTATATTACTGCAGGAGTGTGTGCAGTGTGTGTTCTGGCTGACGGGCTGCACCGGTACGGATGGGCCGCCGTGCGGCCGTGATCACGCACCGCGTCCTCTCGTGTGTCGACGCTTGCACGCGGCCACGCAGAAAGCGGAGCACGCGGCCGACCCGGCTGGCGTCCGAACATGTGGAGCGAACGGTAAGTCACCTCGTGTTCAGACGGGTGGTGACCTGCACGCGCGCCGAACATTGCGGTCAGGCGACACGGACGGCGCCTCGCTGCGGGGCCGGCAGCTCGTGTGCCATGCCGTCCGGTGGGGCCGGCAGCCGGTGTGCCAGTACCAGCTGTGGAGAAATGCCGTCCGGTGGGGCCGGCAGCAGGAAAATGCCGTCCGGTGGGCCGGCAGCTGGTGTGCCAATACCAGCTGTGGAAAATGCCGTCCGGTGCGCAGCTGGTGTGCCAATACCAGCTGTGGAGAAATGCCGTCCGGTGGGGCCGGCAGCTGGTGTGCCAGTACCAGCTGTGGAGAAATGCCGTCCGGGGGCCGGCAGCTGGTGTGCCAGTACCAGCTGTGGAAATGCCGTCCGGGCCGGCAGCTGGTGTGCCAGTACCAGCTGTGGAGAAATGCCGTCCGGTGGGGCCGGCAGCTGGTGTGCCAGTACCAGCTGTGGAGAAATGCCGTCCGGTGGGGCCGGCAGCTGGTGTGCCAATACCAGCTGTGGAGAAATGCCGTCCGGTGGAGCTGGCAGCTGGTGTGCCAATACCAGCTGCGATTTCTGTCTTCACAGCTCTCTGTCACCTATCAAGGTCCTCGCGGACACAATGAACTCACCCTCAACACTATAAACTGAAGAGAAATAGAGAACCATAGCTTCGCGGAAGAACAAATGCAAACATCATCTCTGTTTCAATCACATCGCATAGCTGTCTACACTAGTGTTGTTGCCAATATCTTACATTGGTGGTTCAAGGCAATTACTGCAATGTATACTTTACACAATTACTGTTTCGATTAACCCAGCTGGCTGCCTTGACTGTGTTAAACGGCTGCCTTATTTGGCATATAATCAACTGCTCAAATTTTAGGCGACAATATACGGTATGTTCACTGATTTGGGACTCTCACAGTGCGCGCAATACGAAATACAATCCTGGTGCTACATGTATGCAGATTATACCTTGCTTTTTCTCATACATGTGCATAAAATCACCCGTGGCGACACTCAGGCTTGAATTCATGCCCAAGATGTAACCTCCCGGCACGATGTTTGATCAATTACCTCATGTATAGTGAAACTCACATGAATGCCCTTATAAAGCCAGAATTGCCCGAATCCACTGCACCGCACAGAGTTTGCGTTTTGTTTGCATCTATGTAGTTTGGGCTATCTAGTCGTCGCCAGGACTCTCAACACGTAAAAATGGTAGTCATACGGCGTCGAAAGTCTCTCAACCTGGCAGGAATGGCGGGCACCGCAAGGGAATCGAACCCGTGCTTCTGGTCTCCCAGACGCTGAGCATAGCCTGAATCCCATTTGTTCTTGATTTTCATAATGTACTATTTTCGTGCTGAAATTCCAGCTTTGAGAAAGCAATCGATTTTCTATTCAGTTAGGTAAAAAAATCAATTATTTTCTCCTCAATGGATAGGAAATCAATTATCTTCTAATTATTAAATTATTATTTAACAATTATTTAAAAAGGAGATTATAGCAATCAACAACAAATGGGATGTACAATGAACCGTTTCGTGTTAGGTAGTTGCTCAGCGGCCAAATGCTCACTGTTCGACTCACGAATATATGTCTTGTGGACCACGTACTCAACCACGACCTTCGTACTTAACGCAATTTGAGCGAGTGCAGGCAATTTGGGCGCATATTCCGGGCGATGGGATCAGCAACTCCCTACTTTTTGACACGTTGCGGATTCGCCATACAACGTAGCTTTGCATTGTCCGAAGTGCTCAACGTTAACTTCGTGACAATGACACCGATTGTTGAGCTGCACCCCCGGCCGCGGAACCACGAAGACCGTTATCGACGTGTCTCCGAACAATGTGACAGGAAAGCACAATGGCCAATGGCATTGAAACTTGATATTGTAAATTGAAGTACGTACTAGACTCATAGCGAACAATTGACAAATCGGCAGTAACCATTTCCAATGGCACTTCATTCATATGGCACTTCATCAGTATTTTTGCTGCCTCAAAGGCATCGAAATTTCTGCGAAATCGCGTCCTGCAATGTGGGAGCAGTTGCTTTGATACTAAGCATCGCGTTAACTAGGTAGTGCATTCAAAGATGCAACTTCCGACCGTACATTGGCCATGCAGGAGCCGATCCCCATATCAAGAGCGTGTCTTGGCACCTCGTCTCTGCAGATGATGCTCGCGACAGTCTGCTGGATTTGGAATTGTCTCTCGAAAGAGATTGTCTTGGCCGATAGTTATCGTATAGACACCAATTAATTTCCTTTTTACCGAGCGCATGCCGCCGGCATTCCAATCGGAGAGCGGCCACCAGCGCTCGCCGCTTCTCTAAGCAGGGGCGGTCGGCCCATGTAAGGCACTAAGGCAGTTCCTCACCTGAGTAGAGCTGGGAAGTATTGTTGTATGATATGTTCATAAAATGATGCTTTCATCCACTGGAAAATAGCAAACTTGAAAAGCTTGAAACAAATATGCATTGGTGACCCATAATTATGGTGAAAATTGAAGTTAATTTATATTTACATCCTTTGCATCTTAGCTTCCAAACAGCTCTATCACTAGTCTGCAGAGGCTAGCCTCTCGCACATATCACCATATAGTGAGTTTTCGTTTCATAACAAGCGCAGGGTAGGCCGGGGCCCTCTAATATCGTTTGGCAATTCGGCGGATATACCTATACTGGTTGGAATAGCACGCCCCTATCACCCATGTGCAGATACGGAACCTGGAGCTGATTTTCAAGATTGTTTTCCATTTTTTCATTCATATATGCCTAGACCAGTTGTGTTCTTTTTGTATATTTTTTTAGGGGCAAATGCCCCCTCAGTGTTGGCCCTGTACACTAATAATTTATATTTTTAACATGGGTACCATTGAGTATGGACTCGGTCGATGTGGGGCTTCCAATTAACTTCATGTATTTTGCACCGAAATAATCAATAATAATAGTAACAACAATAATAATAATTATGTATATGTATATCATATAATAATGATAATGTATACGATATGTGTGTGTGTGTGTGTGTGTGTGTGTGTGTGTGTGTGTGTGTGTGTGTGTGTGTGTGTGTGTGTGTGTGTGTGTGTGTGTGTGTGTGTGTGTGTGTGTGTGTGTGTGTGTGTGTGTGTGTGTGTGTGTGTGTGTGTGTGTGTGTGTGTGTGTGTGTGTGTATGCCAGGCATTTCGGGTTATGAAATGGACATATATGAGAACCTCAATGAGATATAAATAAGTGATTATATTTCCCTCCATTTTATATATATCAAAACTTACGAGCAATTTCGGAAACATTTGAACAGGAGGGATAGGATTGAAATCCACTGACTTCGGAACGATGTTGATAGGTTTGACACTTCACAGCACCAAGTTAAGTTGTTGGTCATCATCTTACCATAAAATAATAATGAGTACTTGTTATATAGAATACTAAGATACTGGTCGAAATCCGGCGATTATTTTCTGCCTCACCTCATTTGAGTGCCACGGACCGGCCCTGCCTCTAAGTCAGACAGATTCACCGAACAAAACCAGAAAGCTGCGTCTTTTGGGAAAATCCGATAATTGACAAACACATGCTTGTCAGTTACCCTTTATGGCAGATCAGAAATTAACAATTTGCGGAACGTCCGCTGTCGGTGGTACAATCTCACTAAGAGGTACCATGCGAGGGGTTCGATTTCCGCAAGCTAAAATCACCGAACATGCTTCGACGAATGCCGCCCGGACTAGTGACATGGCCTGGTGTGGTACAGGCACTTGCACCAAAGCACCCGTTAAATAAATACACTTCACGCCAAACAGCGACAATCTCCCGCGCGCCTTCTCCTGGCTGCAAGAAAGGACGCTTTGAGGTGTGGCACGCACTCTCCTTGAATTGTGTTCCTGAGATGACTATCATGAAAACTACAGACTCACGAGTTCCTACGAAGCATGCGCACTGCGCAGCTTCCGGTAAGAGGCAGAGAGGGCAGGTAATGTGTTCCGGCGGCTGGCATTTGCGCACGTATTGGTATATTGTATTATTGTCCATAGCCACGATGCCAAAAACCCCTACAGATTGCTGCGAACTGCACTGTTTTGTCTTCAACCCTCACCGGGCTGGGTGGCCTCACCCCGGCATGTTGCTTGGATCCCGATCTCCCAGATACCCATTCCAAAGGTTAGAAACATACCAGTCCAGTCCTCTCTGACTTTCTGCTGACCTATTCAGCAGTGAGGAAGACGAACCTTGGATTCTTTAACGACACATTCAACTGCTAGGTCAAATAGCGTCGCCAGCTTCTCACGCCGATTGCTCACGGGTGGCCTCAGTAATACCCCCGCTCGACGGATGCGAACCCACAATCTTCCGATGAAGAGTCCGATACACTACTAACTGAGCTACCGCGGCCCACTCATCCGTCAGGAGCCATCGCCATCCTGCATGGGCCATTCCTATTCGTCGACAAACTTGCCTAGCTTTCAGGAGAATCCTGCAGTTCCGAGACTGGCCTCACAATTTCTAGCAAACATCGCCATGAGCCCTCGGAACTCCCTTTAGCTTTTAGTGCCTCTGTTCATTCCTCAGTGTTTCTCCCAATCCTCAGTCTGCTGTCGGCACGTCACGGACAGTCTGCTGTCAGCACGTCACGGACAGTCTGCTGTCAGCACGTCACGGACAGTCTGCTGTCGGCACGTCACGGACAGTCTGCTGACCACAGCACGGACAGTCTGCTGACCACGGAGTCTGCTGACCACGGCACAGACAGTCTGCTGACCACATCACGGACAGTCTGCTGACCACGTCACGGACAGTCTGCTGACCACACGACAGTCACGGACAGTCTGCTGACCACATCACGGACAGTCTGCTGTCGGCACGTCACGGACAGTCTGCTGTCAGCACAGTCACGGACAGTCTGCTGACCACAGCACGGACAGTCTGCTGACCACAGCACGGACAGTCTGCTGACCACATCACGGACAGTCTGCTGACCACAGCACGGACAGTCTGCTGACCACATCACGGACAGTCTGCTGACCACAGCACGGACAGTCTGCTGACCACAGCACGGACAGTCTGCTGACCACATCACGGACAGTCTGCTGACCACAGCACGGACAGTCTGCTGACCACATCACGGACAGTCTGCTGTCGGCACGTCACGGGCAGTCTGCTGACCACGGCACGGACAGTCTGCTGACCACACCACGGACAGTCTGCTGACCACAGCACGGACAGTGCTGACCACACCGGACAGTCTGCTGACCACAGCACGGACAGTCTGCTGACCACAGCACGGACAGTCTGCTGACCACGTCACGGACAGGCTGCTGACCACAGCACGGACAGTCTGCTGACCACAGCACGGACAGTCTGCTGACCACAGCACGGACAGTCTGCTGACCACAGCACGGACAGTCTGCTGACCACGTCACGGACAGTCTGCTGACCACACCACGGACAGTCTGCTGACCACGGCACGGACAGTCTGCTGACCACATCACGGACAGTTTGCTGACCACAGCACGGACAGTGCGTCTGCTGACCACAGCACGGACACCTGACCAACACGGACAGTCTGCTGACCACAGCACGGACAGTCTGCTGACCACAGCACGGACAGTCTGCCATTGACACAGCACGGACAGTCTGCTGACCACAGCACGGACAGTCTGCTGTCGGCACGTCACGGACAGTCTGCTGACCGTGTCACGTATAGCCGTCAGCTGGTGCCGTCACGCCCGTAGCGGCGGGTGTTAGTCATGTCCACAGATGAACAGCACAGCACGCCCTCTAGGCCCGCCATAGCCACCACCTGGCTGTAGTACCCGAGGAGCTGAACCGTCGAGCCACACGATCGCGTGTGTCTCCACGCTCCGGCCGCACACGGCTTCGATAACCCGAGCATGCCTCCGCCGATAACCGGCGCGCGAGGTCAAAGGTTACAGCGGCGTCTGACCCCGAGGAAGCCGGGTCAGCCGGCACGCGCCCGCCATGGCGCACTTTCGCCGCGGAGGCGTTGTTCGCGTGGCGTGTCACGACGAAACCACCGCCGGGCGGCGTCGCGCCTCACTGCACGCGTCAGGAATAATAGATCTGTGTCTCGTTATTTTATCTGTGGCCACGTGACAGACGCCTGGCGGCGACCACAAAGGCGTCGACCGTCATGCCATCGCACCACGTAATGGAGGCCGACTCAGGAAAGTGTGCTGAGCTGAGGAGTTGATGACCGCGCATGCACGTTGCAAACTAGAAAGTGGGGCTTCTATTCCTTCGGGATAAAAGTTGAAAGTAGAGGACGACGCCCTGCAGCGATTGTGTTCGATGGAATTGCTCCGAAACAGATGCCGCTTGCGCTACTTTGTGCCGGTCTTCGACGTCGTGCTCGACGATGGAGCGATAAATACCGTTGATGAACGATGGTCTTGGTGCCAGTGGACCTCGATCAGTCTTGAACGCATCAGGAGCACAATAGCCGCGTCATGTATTCAAAACGGTTTCCTTCATACATGGCTGGAGATCCCGGGAGGGTCGGGGGTCCGGACAGCCCCGCCCCCTGGTCTGACACCCTGCTAATGCTCAGTTGTCATTTTACACATTCAATCTGAACAGATGTCCTGAAAATAAAGACACGATTGAACCCCTGGTTTGGTGAGATATTCCCAGTCTTGCCTACGTAGGAGAAGGGGACGGACCAGAACGGTCAACGACCATAGCTCATAGGTGCAACAGGTCTTAGGATGCCTTCATGACCTGGCTCCCTAACCCCTTACTTATCTAAATCCCCTGGAATCGATTTTCCAGACATGAACAGCTTACAGAGGATGATTAACACGTGGAGAGTGAAGTGCGCTATTGAACGGTGACGCAGCGATGTACAAAACTGGAAAACGTAGCGGCAGTACCTGGAGCGTAGTATGTGGAACGGCAGTACGTGGAATGGCAGTACGTGGAACGGCAGTACGTGGAACAGTACGTACGCGGAAAGCGTAGCGGCAGTACGTGGAACGTAGTACGTGGAACGGCAGTACGTGGAACAGTACGTACGCGGAAAGCGTAGCGGCTTACGTACATCTGCTTACGTACATTTGCTTACGTAACCTGCCATATGCACATTTGTCCTTACGTACATTTGTCCTAGAATCATGCTTCTGTAGAATTTACAACCGCAGGCATAGCTATATTATAAAATATTCACGATAGTTCACACCAGAGAACTTGGAATTCTTGCCCTTTTAGGTATTCACAGGAAATGTTTTACACACGTTACCTCCAGAAAGCAAACAAAGGGGTTGGGTTTAGTTATGTTATATTAGGTTAGGTTTTTGGGTTGCAAAGCTTGGATTTCTAATTAAAAAAGTAATGTTTTTCTTCAAAAGGGGGTTAGGTTAGGTTGAGTCAGGTTTTCCATGTTCAAAATTTAGATGAAAAATTACAATTCCTTGTGGGAAATCTCTTCCTATTAAACGTTTCAGCGTACACATTTCAACCTTCCATTTAAAGGGATGTTAGGTTAGGCTATGGTATATTGCCTTTTAGGATTTTTACATATTTATGATATATTACTTAGCCTAAACCAACTTGTATTGCGTCATTTTGTAAACTGAAAGAGAGGAGGAGAGGAAAGGAATGGAGAGGAAATTGGAGAGAAAATGAGATGTCACATTGTCGCAATTACTTTCGAAGATGAAATTATAAAAGGATTATAAAAGTAACCAAATGCTAATATTAAGTGAAATAGGATCACAATCTATCTAATATACTTCGAGCTATATTAAACCCTGATAAAACCAGTTCCCTGTCCAGCATGACACTGTACAGACGTCACCTGCACTTGCTCACTTATTCGCTCCGTAATCTCCCACCGGCACAATCACTCACCCAATTCACTCACCAATTCACCCGATTCACCCAGGAATTCACTCATCAATGTACGCACTCACGTGTTCACTCACTCACTTACACACGCGTTCATCCACACACGCAAACACTTCGAGAACATTGACGTATCACGAATATATGTGTATATAGGGATGCTTAGGATAGGTGTATACAGAGGGTATCTAAGGGAGTGACGACTATTTTAGCTGTGCTGATGCCGCATCACATATACTGTTATGCTGGAATTTAAACACTTGGACTCAAATGATGATTCCGTCAATATCAGTAGACGACATAAGATATAACATGTGCGTAAAATCCTGCGCGTGAAATGTCTCTGTATGTTCATTCTGTCTCCAAAGAAGGACCATGCCCGAAATATATTGGACCTATTTTTATTAGACCAATTATGCTCAACACAGCTTTCCGCAACATTATCAACGTAATCAGTTTCATTAATGTCATACGGGGAAAAGATCCAAGAATCCAATAATTACCTTGAAGCACAATTATACTACAAATTTTTGTCTGAAGAGCATTCATGTAAAAGCTTTTTTTTCAGCAGCTATCTTGCTATCTTGCAGCAGCAGCTGCCTTCATGTACAAAAAAAGAAAAAAAAAAAAATAAATTGAGGGGGGGGTGTTTTTTCCCGCGCCGTCCCGTGGGGGTTCGTTGACGACCCCCCTAAGGTTTTCCGCGGGCTGCGAAAGAACGGCGCATGGCAGTGCCCCAAAATTTGGCATACCTTTTCCCACATCAATTTGGCATGTTGTGTCAACATTTTGAAGTCGGTTCATCTAGGGTCAACGAGTTAGTCAAGGTCAAATCATGTCACTTCCAAAAAAGTTCAACCAATCGTCACGCTTTAACGAATAGACATTTGAATGACACTTTCAGCGTTTGCTTATCTTTAGGGATGTATCAAAACGCACAAGAGTATCTTTTCATTTTCTTTCAGTTTTGATTACTTACTAACTTTGTATGTTTTTCAAGAAGGGCCCTTGTGGCTCATAGTTGCACTAATCTTTATGTCTTTATGTCTTTATGTTTTCCCATTAGAGATCAAATTGAAGATTCTGGGTAACGTAAGCATTTTTTGTCGGAGCAAGTTGACTTCGAACATTTTTCGGTCTGCTCCACCCACTAGAAAAGGAAAAAAATAAAGAAAACTTAAAACTCAAAATTTTGAAATTTATATAAATAATTGATTTTTGTGTGACAAAATATTATAGGGTCCTGATCGATTTCACTTTCCTTTTGTGATTCCAATTTTTTTCTTCAAATCTCCCTCAAAATGAACACCCAGAGCCACACACATGATGCAAGTCGTGAAACTCTATGGCCCCTAGTGACGTCACTATTGGGGGAAATGCTTTGGGGGTGGTGATTGGCCCTACTCGTCGAGCGCTTTCCGATGACACTCATTTCGCTTTCGTGCAACGTTTAGTTTTGAGATTAGAGGGGAAGGTCTCTATCGACCCTCCCATCCCCCACCCCGGGACGGGGTGTTAGGATCTGACAGGAGAGACCATTACGGGTTAACCATTACGGTAGAAATAACGATGGCTTTTTAATAATAAAAAATGATAAGCAACTATTTGTTTTATGCAAAACAATCTATGGAAAGACGGGTGTTATTGAAACATGGATAGACATGGGTTACAAACATCGAATATTTCTTGGTGTAAATTTTAAGAACGAACACTAAATGCAAATATAAAACTGCCGTGTTTTCTGACGTTGTCGAGCCAGTCGGGTGTGTGAAGGGACTTTCTCTCCATTTTCTGTGTGTGCGACCGAAAAGTAACATGGTTTAGGTCTGAGGAGTTTTCCTTTTGGTGGAGGCGGGTGCAGTGGCGACTCTGTCTCATCTCATTTCGGTCCCTCGAACCGTTCCTTCTCATAAACAGCCATGGACCTCTGAATAGGTGAGTGCACTTTGTCACCTTCTATTGCGATCTTTTGAAGAGCATTTAGTACAAGTACAGTCACTTTTTGCACCATATACTTGTTATAAGCGGTGCAGAATCAAGCAAGATTGTATACATTTACAGTTGTAAGATTGCATACAATACATTACAGCAGGAATCGTTGGAATACCACTCAGTACCTCCGTGGCTCAACTGAAGATATCCATGAGGAAAAAATAACCCACGAGGGTATGCCCACGAAGAATTGCACACACAACGGCAGACCAGACTGTGCATCTTTATTATCATGTATAAAACCACAAAAAAACATATCATAGGGCGTATCATACTTCCCGAGTCTGAAAACAAAACGCATCTGGCATTTCTGAGCATTTTTTGTGACACAAAATGTGCAATACCCATGTGCTTGCATCACTCGTATGGGCTAGAAGAGAGTACTTGTGAACATAGCATGTAAATATTCGACTGGCTTTGAAAGTTCATCATACTGCAAACATTGGCCCGATATGCCCTCCAGAATCTCTGCATGGAGCGGCCTCTGATAAAAACAAAACAAATGTTCTTTTGGCATAACACGTGCAAAATATTTTTTGAAAAGGTCACGAAGTTTCGGAGCTTTCCGATTTGAGGATCACCCCACATTAAGAGGTTCAGAGCAAAACCAGAAGGGGGTTTCAGAAACTCCAGTAAGTAGAATGGTTAAACCAAATAATTGTGAGTCCGGTACCACAACTTTATGTTCTAATGTATAAATCCTGGTAGACACCTCGGATTATTTCAGGCAAATACCGGTATTGTCCAAGATAATGGCATCAATTTGCATACGAATATATTCGATATTTTTAATTTCATTAATTTCATTTCATTCAATTCATTTTATTTTCCAGTTAATCTGGTTGCATTTCTCTTACTTCATTTCTTGGAAGCTGCTCTGTTTCTTCAATGCTTTCTTCATGCTCATGCACCAGCTAAGCTAGCATAGGTTTAGAGGACTGCCAGTCTGTTTTGCCATCTGAAGTAAAATTGTGTTCATGCTATTGTTGCTGCAAAGTAAAACTGTAATCCACACTTCAGACCAAATGTTAATTTAATTTTTGTCTTGTTAACTGCAATACAAGTGTATTATGTTCATGGTTCACATGCTATTCATTACTGCATCTAAGGAGCTTTGAACTATTTGATAATCTTGAAAATGGATTGGATAACGCATCGATATCTCTGCCCGGTGCTGTTATGGATGCGGATTGATTTGGTTCATGCGGATGTGGATTGGACCGGATTTGAAAACGTCAGTCCGTGTTATGCTCTACTTATTGTCGGCTGTAGTGTAAATATGGTGACAAGACGAGCGGCGCAGACAAAAAGCAGCGAGTCGACGCTTGCGCGCACGGTGGCGAAAGAGCTCATCAATTTTCCACGCATTTCAGGACTATTTTTCTTTCAATGGCGTTTACCAAACATTCGACTGAAATCTACGAATGCATCAAGGAACCTTCGGTGTATTCCCATAAAGCTCGTGCAGAGGTTTTCCTCAGTAGCGTGTGTGGAAAAGACCGCTACTCTACCTCGTGCTGCTTTTGATACACAGCCGCCGCCGTAGTGAGTCTGTCCCTGCTACTCGCCGCCGAGCACTGGTGTGGTTTACATTCTCCGGGTAAATACAGCGGCCGGACGCTTTGCCTCCGCCGAGCGGAAAATTAACGGCTGTTGTCTGGGCGTCCTTAGCCGTTTCCGTGCCAGCTGTTCCCCCAGCAGGTGCCAGGGGAGGTTCCCCAGCAGGTGCCAGGGAAGGTGAGCGGCGTCTCACAATTACGCAGCTGGTGGCCTGGACAGCCGACTGGATGCTGGCAGAACCCGTCGTTGTGCCCGATCCTGCCGGTAGTTTTTGGTGGGAACTAATTGCCTATTTATTTAGTTATTTATTTCACGAAACATGCCCTCCACATGCAATGGCTATTATAGACAGTCTGGGTATACATCACAGATATTTACAGAAAAAGGATAGATCTGTGGTCAATAATGGGAGCAGATGCGCAACAAACATTCGCACACCAACATAATACAATACCCATATCACTATCTGCACTACACACACCGTGCTTGCAACACGAAGTATAAACGAGTAGTTTATAGAAGTGATAGGGAAGGAAAGGGTCTAAAATGGGTCGAAGGTGCTGGTGGGCAAGAACACCTCCTTAAGCTTTAAAGCTTCCCGTATTTAAATTCGTCGTGCGGAAGTATTATTGTCAGAGTTTTTAGCTCCACATAATGCATCTGGATTGTCGCTATTTACAGGGACAAATCTTCGAACATTATCATTTTTGAAGGAAGTGAGAATGGCGTCGACAGCTGCCTTCCGGAGGTTGGATTCGCCTGTTTAACTGGACGCAGAGCGGAAGGATTCATCAATCGTGCCGTTTCCTCATGTGTTCGCGTCCTGTGCGTAGCTGTCGCCCGTGGCACAATGCACCTGACCATCCCCACCTTCAATGGGTTGAAAGCCTGCCGCCAAACGTCACGAGGCTGTCTGAGCCGGTGACGCACACACGCAGAGCTCGTGCGCTCCGGCCGACCGCTCCACTTGCGCACCGGCTCGTGCGCACCGGCCGACCGTTCAGAGGGCAGGGCGAAACAATGCTCGCCTGGAATGGCGCCCGTCGCCTCCGTTCCAGCTGCTGGTATCAACTCAGCGAAAATACGCGCGATCTTAAAATGTGTCCCTTTATCTTTCCTTCGGTGGTACTTCCACCAACAACGAAATGGATGAAGTGAAGAACTATTCCCCTTCATGCACACACATGTATATATATTATTGGTGAATAACCTCCCCACACCGGACCCTGAGACTAGGGATTGGCCATCAAGCTCCCACGACTACACTGGAACTTACAATTATGGCTCTGCCATATATTCAACTGTACGGTCAGTTTGCCTTCTCCCCACGCTCTAAGTTTCAAATCCAGCTCACCTTTCCGCCAGAGATCCAGCTCCATCTCCTGCTCATCCCTCCGCCAACCCCTGTGTCGCTGGCGGAAAGTCAGCATCGTAACCGGGAGCAGACGGCCTCTGAATGCACGCTCAGCACATCTGATACCGCCGGCACAGGGCTTCACATGCACGCGACCGGCGGACTTGCGGGCTCTCCCGGCGGACCTGCGGGCTCTCCAGGCGGACTTGCCGACTCTCCCGGCGGACTTGCCGACTCTCCGGCGGACTGCGGACCGGCTCTCCCGCGGACCTCTCCCGGCGGACCTGCGGGCTCTCCCGGCGGACTTGCGGACCTCCTCCGGCACCCGCTCTCCCGGCGGACCTCGACTCTCCCGGCGGACTTGCGGGCTCTCCCGGCGGACTTGCCGACTCTCCCGGCGGACTTGCGGGCTCTCCCGGCGGACCTGCCGACTCTCCCGGCGGACTTGCGGGCTCTCCCGGCGGACCTGCGGGCTCTCCCGGCGGACTTGCCGACTCTGCCGGCGGACTTGCGGGCTCTCCCGGCGGACTTGCCGACTCTCCCGGCGGACCTGCCGACTCTCCCGGCGGACTTGCGGGCTCTCCCGGCGGACCTGCGGGCTCTCCCGGCGGACTTGCCGACTCTGCCGGCGGACTTGCCGACTCTGCCGGCGGACTTGCGGGCTCTCCCGGCGGACTTGCAGGCTCTCCCGGCGGACTTGCCGACTCTCCCGGCGGACTTGCGGCTCGGACCGGGCAAGTCGGCCGTCCCAACTGGCCGCAGTGGCGACTGCAGCGATCCTCCGGAGAGCCAGATGTTGCGCTTGCACCCGGCACCGTCTCTGGCTGGCTTGTGGACGAAACACATGCCGTTGGCGCGTCACACACACTGCCCGAGCCTAACTGGATCTGCGGCGCGCCACACGGTGCGGAAAGCGCGCGAGCCGCCATGACCGACGGGCTCATTAAAACACCGCTGCCGGCGCTGTCCCAAGAAGGGCACAGTGAAACTGGACCGATGCAGGTGAGCCAAATAGCAACACAACACCATCGATACATGGAGCTAAGGGTGGAAAATCTTGGTCGATTTAAGAATAGGTAACTTTTTATACACCTCTACCACCAAAGTCACAATCTCAAAACCACAGTACAACACATCACTGGTCACAATGTCCTTCCACGCTAAGCGTGGTGCCCTGCCGTGTAAGGCTTTTGCGAAATGCTGCGTTGAGTAGGCCGTTTCGCCGGTCATCTTCATCCTTCCTGGTTCACGTCCTCCTCCCCAATTGTTCGTGTCACCCTAGCGTGCTTTGCCACGGCAGCGCACTTGCGGTTTCTCTAACTGTCCAGTGCAACTGCTGGATGTGTTCCGAAACGCCAGTGTCTAAATGAAAATGATATAGTCTCATAAATATAGTCTCATAAATAATGCTGCATGCATG